>JAEOAE010003671.1:0-70055 GCA_036365155.1 Meriones psammophilus | reverse complement strand
TATATCCCCATTTTATTCATTATTAGCCAGATAGAGCCAAGTTATTGTGGTAATGATACTTGCTTTTTGCCCAATGCTGGAATCCTAGTAAATTTAGGTATGCCCTGGTTACTCGCATGCCTCACTGGGTGCCTGTGCCCGTTGATGCCCCTCATGCTATGACTCTCTTCAGACAGAAAGGGATCTTGGAACTACAGCCACCATTGTTACTACCATCTCATTTACATAGTGAGAGACCAAAGAATCAAAATTTAGGTTTTATTTTTTTTTTTTTGGGAGGGGCTTTGGTTTAAAGTTTAAAGCATAAGACTGAAGAAAGACCAGACAGGTGTATACATGTCCAGCCACCTTCAGGGGTGAACTAGCCCTACCACATTCTTTTCTTGCCCAGTAGAGATATAGTTGCTAGGTTACTGGACCAGATGTTCAGGCCAGAACCGTTTAGTGTCTTAGCATCTAAAGTAAACCAATCATTTCAAAAGTAAATTTTCCTTACACAGTCATATAACTCCAAGGCATGTAACTCACTGCTTATGGCTTTTCCCTTAAAAACCTTGTTGTCCTAGACCACCCTGCCATACTCCTCCTCTTCACCAAGGAGGTTGAAGGAGTTGTTGTGACCTGGACTCACAACAAGGAGGTTGTTGTGACCTGGACTCGAGCTTGTATTAAATAAACCCTCATATGTTTTCAGTGAGTCAATTCCTGGTGGCCTTTTGGATCTCATGAACTGAGAATAACATTTGGGGGCTCATCAGGATCCATAAGACTCCAGGACCCTGACCTAGATAGTCTTATTGCGGCTGATAAATATCTAAGTGTGCATGTGTGTGATTACTTTCTGTCCTCTATTCTGAAAAATCCTCAGGTGTTCATATTTGTGATGGCAGCAGGACGTAATCAGAGGAAGACTTCTGGGTAATCACAGCTACCAAAGACGGGGTATTACCCCTGTCTTCATTGTTTTTTTTTTTTTTTTTTTTTTTTTTTTTTTTTGGTGGGCACTTGGGTAGAGTCCTGAAGTAGGGAGGTAGTTCAGAACCACCCAGTGCTCTGGAGGCTCTGTGGAAGGGAAACCAGAGCAGTGATCTGAAGTTCCATGGATCTGAGCTTACCTTATGATCTGGCTACATGGCCACTCAGTCTGCACCTGTCCTATTTTATTCCTTGTGTTTAAAAACTTCCTTGGGACAGATGTGCCTTTCCCAGAGGAAGAACCTGTTTCTGCTTTTGCCTTTCCAACCATGAACAAAAGCCAAACACTTGGTTCTGGTTTTGTTTTCAGTAGTGTAGCAGCAAGTATGCATGCATTTGTCTGTCAATTTTGTTTCTTGTGTTTATGTTTGTTTGTTTGTATTGGAGTATGGGACTGTGATGGATGCCATGGGACAGACTTGCTGTAATAGCTTCTTGTTCCTTTCAGCCCCTCCACCCTCATGCTGTTCACCTTCCCCACGTCCTGCTGTGGCAGAATCAGGTGTTCTGGCAGCCAGAGGGAGAGAATGCAAGGGTAGGTCTGGGGATGAAATTGTCAGGACTGCTCCTGCCCAGCTAGGAGCTATGATTGTTGAGTGCATTTTCATCATGGTGGGGGCAGCAGCAGCAATGCCCCATGGCAGGAGTGGGCTGAGGGAATTGAGATTTCAGATCAACTGGTCTGGTATAATAACGGGCTGCCATTTCAGGCTAGTATAATTGTATGTAGCTCAATTTGGGGAAGGCCACCTTCTAATGGAACAGGAAAGAGAGCCATTGAGAGATGGTCCACTACCCTTTGGGTTTTCTTTCTTCTCCTTTCTTTTGTACACATTGTATTTGTACATTATTTTCTTGTGTTCTTTTATGGGTTTGTTTTTTTATGATGCTCTCAATAGGCAGGTGACCAAACAGCTGTGCACTATGGTGACTTTGCTTGCCCCATGCTCCTAGCACTATAAGCTGGGAAGCCTTTTGTCTTTGGTGGGAGCATGCCTCGGGGCGGGACAGATAGAGGACTCCCAAGAGCAGGGTGGGCTGTGAGAGCTTTCCCAGACTGATAGGACAATTACAGCTGGATGGAGTAAGAGAAGTTTTCTCAGTTTAAATGTATATATTGCCACTTCATATTTTTGACTGATCTTAAATGGATAATATGCTCTGTATGTCTTGTTTATAGCTTAACAGTTATTGAATATGTCTAAAGATTAAATTCAAACTCTTGTTTAAAACATATATGTGTGCATATGTGTTTGTTAGATCTACAGAAACACAGATGTTTTTAAATAGCATGTGGCTTGTCATGCATTGTGATGTGACTCCAGCATTTTGAAATTGCCACATGGTGTAGAACAAAGGAAAAGAGTGATTACAGAACCATTTATTCAAATTGAATTTTGTTTATCCTATTTCCTTTTAGACTAAGAAAACAAGTCTCATTTTAAATTGGTATTGAATTTCGAGATTGGATTGTTTGCACTGGTAAAATTTGGTTCTAAAATTTGATTCTGACTTCAAAAATTATGGTTATGCTTTGTGGTTTCACTCCTAAAAATGTAATTTATTTTCATCTAGCAAAAACAGGTTTTGGAGAATGTTTAAATGTTTAAGACTATGAAACATTTTAAAGTTTATCAGGCATTTTAAATAATGACCTTGGGCTGTCTAACAAAGAACATGGAACAGTTTCTCAACCCTTTGGGGAGGTCAAAAGACCTTGGTATTTATCTTATTCATTTTACCAAATGAAACGAAGCCCTATTGTTTGAGGAAATTAAGAAAAGTGCAGTTTTTACAGTATATCATCTCAAGATGGTAAAAAACAAACAAACAAAAAAAAACATGGCTTAGTAAAGAAATGTTGAGAAGGATTTTGATGAAGGTTTTTATGTTGTCTGAAAAGCAAGAGAGAAGGCAAGAGACTGGGATAATAAAGAAAAGAAAAAAAAAAAAAAGAAAAGAAAAAAAGAAAAAAAAGCTTGTCCAAAGTAACCTGAAGTTATATAGAATTTTATGGAAGGTCAGAGTATATATAGAAAGCCAGAGGACATATGAACTGTATTTGATTTGGTTTTGTAAACCTGCAAATATGATTTGAGAAAGAACTGTAAAATATGTTGGTTTTCACTTAAAAGGCTGGAGATTCTTCAATGCAAAATGTCTGCTTATGCTCTTTAACGGGAGAATAAGACTGTAGCTCCATGTTACCATAGGGTTATACGGGGTTGTATTCAGGTAATTGTTAACCATTATATACCTACCACCAGCTCCTGAGTGAATGGATTAATGCTGTTTCTTTCTGGCTGACAGGTTTGGTATGGCCAGAATAGTTAAAGTACTGTTCTTTTATGCAGTTGGTTCTAAAACGTATTTGATTACAATTTTAGAAATTTTAGTTATGGGGAACTGTAAATGCTCCACAGTGCTATACTGTAGGCTGTAGTAACACCATCAATGACACCTAATGGCTGTTTTACATTGCCGGCCACAGCATACAGCAACACATGGCTAGCCACCATGTTGGTTCATGGATAAAGAAGGTGGAGCCATGGTTTTACCACTATCTTTCTTGAAGGCTGCCAGCTGTATTCAGTTCCAAAAGTGCTAAGTGCAACTTTTGTTCTTTAAGCTTTTTGCTGTTCAGTTTTTTTTAAATTAAATTCTTATTTTTTTATACTAATGAGAGCTTATTCACTTTGATTCCCAGCTGTAGCCCCCTCCTTCCTCCCTCTCCCAATCCCACCTACTCCTCCTCATCTCCTCTTATGCCCTCTCCAAGTCCAGAGATAGGGAGGTCCTCTTCCCCTTTCATCTGACCCTAGCTTATCCGATCTCATCCAAACTGACTTCATTGTCCTCCTCTGTGGCCTGGCAAGATTGCTCCCCCATCAACGGGAGGCAGTCAAAGAACTAGCCAGTGAGTTCATGTCAGAGATGTCCATGTTCCCCTTACTATGATACCCACTTGGATACTGAGCTTCCATGGGCTACATCTTAGCAAGAGTTCTATGTTATATCCATGAATAGGGCTTAGTTGGAGTATCAGTCTCAGAGAAGACCCTATGCCCAGATATGTTCGTTCTGTTACTATCATTGTGGAGATCCTGTCTTCTCCAGGTCTTGCTATCTCCCCCTTCTTTCCTAAGATTCCCTGCAGTCTGCCCAAATTTTGTTTATGAGTCTCATTATCTACTTTTATACAATGATGGTTAGACTCTTTCAGAGACCCTCTTTGAAAACAGGCTCCTGTCCTGTTTCCTGTTTTTATCCTTCTTCCAAAGTCCATCCCGTCTCCCTTTCTGAGTGAGGATCGATCATCTTACACAGGGTCCTCCTTCTCGCTCACCTTTTTTAGGTGTTCTGATTTTTGTAGGTTTATCCTATCTCATAGGTCTAGTATCCACTTATAAGTGAGTATGTCTCATGTGTGTCTTTCTGTTTGTGGGATACCTCACTCAATATGATTTTTTCTATGTCCCACCATTTGCCTGCAAATTCCATGATTTCCTTGTTTTTAATTGCTGAGTAGTATTCCATAGTGTAAATATACCACAATTTCTGTATCCATTCTTTAATTTAGGGACATCTCTGATGTTTGCAGGTTCTGGGTATTGTGAATAAAGCTGCTATGAACATGGTTGAACAAATGTCCTTGTTGTGTACTTGAGTATATTTTGGATATATGCCTAGGAGTGGTATAGCTGGATCTTCAGGAAGTGCTATTCCTAGTTGTGTGAGAAAGCACCAAATCGATTTCCAAAATGTTTTTCAAGTCTACATTCCCACCAGCAATGGAGGAGGGTTCCCCTTACCCCACATCCACTCCAGCTTGTACTTTGACTTGATTTTTTTTTTTAATCCTAGCCATTCTGATGGGTGTAAAGGAAATCTTAGGGTCATTTTGGTTTGCATTTCTCTGATGACTAAGGACACTGAGAATTTCTCTAAGTGTTTCTCTGGCATTCTATGTTCCTCTATGGAGAATTCTCTGTTTAGCTCTGTACCCCATTTTTAATTGGATTACTTGATTTGTAGCTTTTTAACTTCTTTAGTTCTTTATATATTCTGGATATCAGCTCTCTGTCAGACATAAGGTTGGTGAAGATCCTTTCCCAGTCGGTAGGCTGTCATTTTATTCTGATGACAGTGTCCTTTGCTTCACAGAAGCTTTTCATTTTCATGAGATCCCATTTATTGATTGTTGCTCTTAGAGCCTGTGCTGTTGGTGTTCTGTTCAGGAAGTTGTCTCCTGTACCAATGAATTCTAGGCTCTTCCCCACTTTTTCTTCTAACTGATTTATTGTGTCTGATTTTATGTTGAGGTCTTTGATTCACTTGTACTTTATATTTGTGCAGTGTGAGAAATATGGATCTATCTGCATTTTTTTTTTACATGTAAACTTCCAGTTAGACCATCAGCATTTGTTGAAGATGCTGTCTTTTTTCCATTGAACGGTTTTGGCTTTTTGTAAAAAATCAAGTATGCGTAGGTTTGTGGGTTTATCACTGGGTCTTCTATTCAATTCCATTGATCCACCATTCTGTTTCTATACAAGTACAATTTGGGTTTTATTACTATTGCTCTGTAGTACAGGTTGAGATCAGGAATGGAGATTCCTCCAGATGATCTGTTGTTGCACAGGATCATTTTGACAATTCTGCTTTTTTTGTTTTTCCTAATGAAGTTGAGAATTTTCTTTCAATTTCTGTAAAGAATTGTGTTGGTATTTTCATGGGAATTACATTGAATATGTAGATTGCTTTTCACAGGATAGCCATTTTCACTGTTAATCCTTTTGATCCATGAGCATGGGAGATTTTTCCATCTTCTGATATTTTCTTCAATTTCTTTCTACGGAGACTTTTATTTGAACAGATCTTTCACTTGCTTGGTTAGAGTAACACCAAGGTATTTTATATTATTAGTGGCTACTGTGAAGGGTGTTGTTTCCCTAATTTCTTTATCGGCCCTTTTTTCTTTGTTATACAGGAGGGCTTATGATTTTTTTTGTTATTTTTTAAAAACATTTTATTTATTATGTATACAATATTCTGTTTGCATGTACATCTGCAGGGCAGAAGACGGCACCAGATCTTATAACAGATGGTTATGAGCCACCATGTGGTTGCTGGGAACTGAACTCAGGACCTCTGGAAATATAGACAGTACTCTTAACCTTTGAGCCATCTCTCCAGCCCCTTGTTATTTTTTTTTTAATCAGCCAATTTGCTGAAGGTGTTTATCACCTGAAGGTGTTCACTGGATGAATTTTTGGTGTCATTCATGTAGACTATCATATCTCTGCAAATAGTGATACTTTGATTTCTTCCATTCCAATTTGTATCCCCTTGATCTCTTTTAGTTCTCTTATTGCTTTAGCAAAGACTTCCAGTACTATGTTGAAGAGATATGGAAAGAGTAGGCAGCCTTGCCTTGTCCCTGATTTCAGTGGTATTGATGTAAGTTTTTTTTTCCATTTAGTTTGATGTTAGCTATAGACTTGCTGTGTATTGTCTTCACTATGTTTAGCTATGTGCCTTGTATATCTGATCTCTCCAAGACTTTAAACATGAATGGATGTTGGATTTTGTCAAATGTCTAAGGAGATGATCATGTGGTTTTCCTCCTTCAGTTTGTTTAAATGATGGATTTCCATTTATTGAACCACTCCTGCATGCATGAGATGAAGCCTACTTGGTCATGGTGGATGATATCTTTTATATATTCTTGAATTCGGTTTGCCAATATTTTATTGAATATTTTTCCATCAATTCTCACAAGAGCAATAGGTCTGAATTTCTCCTTTTTGGTTGGGTCTTTGTGTAGTTTAGGTTTCAAGGTGACTGTGGCTACCTAGAATGAATTTGGTAATGTTCCTTCTGTTTCTATTTTGTGGAATAATTTAAGTTGAATTGGAGTTAGCACTTCATTGAAGGTCTGGTAGAATTCTGTGCTGAAACCATGTGGCCTGGCCTTTTTTTTTTTTTTTTTTTTTTGAAGAGAGACTTGTGGTGACTGCTTCTATTTCCTTGGGGGATATAGGACTATTCAATCTTTCTGCCTGATCTTGATTTAATTTTTGTAGATGGAATCTATCAAGAAAATTGTCCATTTCATTTAGATTTTCAAATTTTGTGGCATGTAGGCTTTTGTAGTATGACCTAATCATTGTTTGGATTTCCTCAGTGTCTCTTGTTATGCCCCCATTTTGATTTCTGATTTTGCTGATTTGGATAGTTTCTATTAGCCTTTTAGTTAGATTTACTAAGGTTTTGTCTATATTGTTGATTTTGTCAAAGAACCAGCTTTTGGTCACATTGATTCTTTGAATTGTTTTCTTTGTTTCTAATTCATTGATTTCAGCTCTGAGTTTGAATATTTCCAATCATCTTCTCTTCTTGTGTGTGTCTACTTCTTTTTATACTAGGGATTTTAGGTTTGCCATTAAATTGCTTGTCTAGAACTTCTTTTTGAAGAAACTTAGTGCTATGAACTTTCCTCTTAGGAGCGCTTTCATCATTTCCCATAACTTTTGGTATGTTGTGCCTTCATTTTCATTGAATTTTAGGAAGTCTCCAATTTCTTTTTTTGTTTCTTTCCTGACAAAGCTGTCACTGAGTAGAGAGTTGTTTAGTTACCATATGTATGTATGCTTTTGTAGTTTCTGTTGTTGTTGAGGTCCAGTTTTAGGCCATGGTGGTCTGAAAGGATACAAGAAATTATTTTTATTTTCTTGCATCTGTTGAGACTTGCTTTGTGTCTGACTATGTGGTCAATTTTTGAGAAATTTCCATGAGGTACTGAAAATAAGGCATACTCCATTGTGTTTGGTTGAAAAGTTCTGTAGACATTAGGTCTATTTGCTTCAGTAAATTTGCTCTGTAAGTGTCATTTCTCCCTATTTAGCTTTTGTCTAGATGATCTGTCCTTTGATGAGAGTGGAGTGTTGAAGTCTCCCACTATTAAGGTGTTGGGATGTGTGATTTAAGATTTAATCATGTTTTTATTTACAAAAGCAGGTGCTCTTGTATTTGGGGCATAGATGTTCAGGACTGTGATGTCCTCCTGGTGGAAATTTCCTTTGATGAGAATGAATTGTCCCTCCTTATCTTTTTTTTTAATTTCTTTTTTAAGATTTATTTATTTATTTATTATGTGTACATTATTCTGCCAGCATGTACACCTGCACACGAGAAGAGAACACCAGATCTCATTATAGATGGTTGTGAGCCACAATATGGTTGCTGGGAATTGAACTCAGGACCTTTGGAAGAGCAATCAGTCAGTTCTTAACCTCTGAGACATCTCTCCAGCACCCCCTCCTTATCGTTTTTGTTTAACTTTGGTTGAAAGTCCATTTTTATCAACAGTTTTGGCCTGTAGTTTTTTTTTTTTTTTTTTTTTTTTTTTTTTTTTTTACTGGATTGCTTATGACAGCAATGCTGGATTTCTAGAAAGAGTTTCAAAGGGTTCCTTCTTTTTCTTTTCTTTTTTTTTTTCTTATCTTCTCTTTTCTTGATACTTTAGGAAGGATTATTGTAGCTCCTTTTAAATGTCTGGTAGAATTATGGTGTGACTTCAACTTAAGCAGACACACACAAGTGGAGTAGATGATTGGAAATATTCAAACTAAGAAATCAATGAATTAGAAACAAAGAAAACAATTCAAACAATCAATGGGACCAAGAGCTGATTCTTTGAGAAAATCAACAAGGTAGACAAACCCTTAGCCAAACTAACTAAAAGCCAGAGAGAAAATACGCAAATCAGCAACATAAGAAATGAAAATGGGGCATAACAACAGACACCAAATGAGGAATATGGGCATCAAAATGGCATCAAACAGAGCTATGTTCCACAACAGCACAAAGTCCTCAGTATAAGCGGTTCTTGGGGTTATGCTTCTCCAAGACAAACTCATCATGACTATGCTAACGGGGGAGCCACATTCCATGAGTGCTACAGATGTTTTGCTGTTGCTCCTGCATGGCTTTCAACAGGACCAGGAAGCCAAAATAGTTTGCCTATATATGGGGAGGGAGGAATGAGTTTAGCTCAGGCCCTGGGAAGAATTCAGGGTATTAGGTGCGCTATGCCAGCCTGGAGGACCATATAACATGGAAGGACTGAGGGATTGCTGGGAAAAAATTAGCAGCTAGGTCTGTTTTGATATGTTAAATATGAACTTCTGCCATTTGTTCCAGGTATGAAACCTATGTCTATGGAAATATAAACTTCAGAGAGAGCAGCATGTTCTCCATTAGGCAATGATTAAAAAATGAGCTCACAAGGAAGAAAGGTGGCAAAGACAAAGATTCTAATTTTTTTTTCTTTCTTTATGTCTTCTTTCTTTTCTTTGAGGGAGGGTGGGTACCCAGACTGGACTCGAAGTTTTGCTTGTAAGTTTTGTTTTTCTAATTCATTTTTATTTTATTAATCATTGTTATTTTTTCACAATTTATTCATTATATATCCCTATTAAAGGCTACTCCCTCAACTCCTACTGGTCCTACCCTCCTTCCCTCTTTCCCCCAATCCCTTTTCCCTACTCCACTGAAAAGAGGAGTTCCCCTCCTCTGCCATCTACCCATACATTATCAGAACACTACTCAGCTATTAAAAACAGGGAAATAAAATTTCTGCTCTTATTTCTCCTCCATAGGCCACTGTGCTCAACTCAGAAGATTTCATACCATGAAGCTTGCCTGCAAGCTTACTGTGAAACCAACACTAGGTATAACTCATTTTAAAGAGTTCCATCCCAAAGACACTGTTTGATTTACCATCTCATATCCAGAAACACATGAAATTTGAAATGCTATGAAATGTAAACCATTTTTATCAAAGCATTTCCGAGAACATGGTTCTCTTGCTGCCTGGAGGCTGTTTCTCACCAGCCCAGAAAGGAAGGAGGGGCCAGAAGATGAGGTATAAAGCTTGGAAGACCCACAAGCATAACAGTGATCAGAACACTCTGGGAACCACCTCAGAAAGTAAGTTAAACTTTAATTCCAGAAAACAGAGGGTATGTACCCCTTGGGGAGTGACTGGGATGCTCTAAGGATAGGTGTAGATAATTGTTTAAAACTGGGCACTTCAAGGATGCTTGATTTGCATTAAAAAGCACATTCCTATCATGTGAACAAGAACATGGAACCTAATTATCCTATATTTGAAGGGAGGGGAGAGTTATCAGGGATCTGTGTCATAGGCCATGTATCAAACTTGATTGGTGGGATCTATGTCTAAAGACACTCTCCAGATGATGTCAGGCAGAGAAAACTCATCCTTGCCATGGTTATACAACTAGGCCAGCAGCAGGGTCATACATAGAAGAGAAAGCCTCCTCGCTCACATCTCAAACTTCAGTCTAGGTTGTGATGGTTTTCAATAGAAAACCTGGAAAAATAGGTATGTGTACAGAAAGAAACTTCTACAGGCTACCACGGTTGTGATACTCTCAGAGAACTTCCTGGCTGGTGTTAGTTCACCATTCCCTACATATTCATCCACTGGACTAAAAGTTTCTTGTGTAAACTGAGGCAACTGAAAACAGTAAATGTTGAGAATCAGGATTATCAATAAGTCTTCTGTAAATACCTTATTATATAATACTGTTGCATGTAATTGATATTCACCATTCATTGTATTCTTTTTAAAAATAAGTTTATTTACTTTAAATTCCAATAGTAATCCCCCTCCCTTCTCTGCCCCATGACTACCCCTCCGTTCCTATTGCCCTTATTATATAATACTGTTGCATGTTCCTTCATAAAAAGGGAGGTCACTTCCATTGAGCTAGTTTTACAGTTCTGTTGCATCTCAGTGGACCAAAGTACACAAAGGCCTTTCCACATCGCTTATACTCACAGAATTCCTCTCCAGTAAGGATACTTTTATGATGATGATGACTCTAGATTTGTGCAAGGCCTCACCATTTTAACACATTCATAAGTTTTTCCTCTATTATGAATCCTTTCATGATGATGAAGATTATACAAATGTGGAATGGATTCACCATGGTAAAAGCACTCACAGGCTTTCTGTCCATTAGGATTTCTTTCATGAGTGTGGAGATTATTCTGAAGTCCAAAAGTTTTTTCACATTGGTTACAGTCAGACATCTTTCCAGTATGTGTCATTTTATGTATTAGGAGATGTTATGTGCAAAGGCTTTGCCACATAGTTATATTCATATGGTTTCCCTCCAGAATGTGCTGTTGTCTTAGGAGATGATTGTTACATGCAAAGGCTTTATCACACTAATTACCCTCACAAGGCTTCTCTCCACTGTGTGTCTTTTCCTGTTTTTGGAGACTACTCTGCTGTGCAAAGGCTTTATCCGTTGTTGGGTATATTCATAAGGTATATTCATAAGGTTTCTTTCCAGTATGTGTTCTTTTTATGTCTTATGAGATGACTGTTTTCTGCAAAGGCTTTACCACACTGGTTACATTCATAAGGTTTCTGTGTGTTCTTTTACAGTGTGTGTTCTTTTGCAAAGGTTACTGTTTTGTGCAAAGGCTTTACACACTGGTTACATTCATAAGGTTTCTCTCCAGTGTGTGTTCTTTTATGGCTTAAGAGAGACTGTTTTTTGCAAAGGCTTTACCACACTCATTACATTCATAAGGTTTCTCTCCAGTGTGTGTTCTTTTATGGCTGATGAGATGACAGTTTTTTGCAAAGGCTTTTTTGCACCACACTCATTACATTCATAAGGTTTCTCTCAGTGTGTGTTCTTTTATGGCTGATGAGATGACTGTTTTGTGCAAAGGCTTCACCACACTGGTTACATTCATAAGGTTTCTCTTTGGTGTGTGTTCTTTTATTTTTAAGAGAGTACTGTTTTGTGTGCAAGCTTTACCACACTGGTTACATTCATAAGGTTTCTCTCAGTGTGTGTTCTTTTATGGCTTAAGAGAGTACTGTTTTCTGCAAAGGCTTTGCCACACTCATTACATTCATAAGGTTTCTCTCCAGTGTGTGTTCTTTTATGGCTCATGAGATGACTGTTTTTTGCAAAGGCTTTACCACACTCATTACATTCATAAGGTTTCTCTCCAGTGTGTGTTCTTTTATGGCTGATGAGATGACTGTTTTGTGCAAAGGCTTTACCACACTGGTTACATTCATAAGGTTTCTCTCCAGTGTGTGTTCTTTTATGGCTTAAGAGAGTACTGTTTTGTGCAAAGGCTTTGCCACACTCATTACATTCATAAGGTTTCTCTCCAGTATGTGTTCTTTTATGCCGTATGAGCTGACTGCTTTTTGCAAAGGCTTTACCACATTGATTACATTTATAAGGTTTCTCTCCAGTGTGTGTTCTTTTATGCCATATAAGAACAGTGATATAGGGGAAGGTTTTTCCACATAGAGTGCATTTAAAGGGTTTCTCTCCAGTATGACTGCTTTCATGCCTGCAAAGAAAATTGGCACATGTGAAAGATTTACCACCGTCATTTCATTACACTAATAAATATATTTATCTATATGAATTAATTTCACAATTTGGTCTAATGGTAAAGAAGAATCAAATTTTAAAGTTTTATCACTTTATTTACATTCACGGTATTCCCCTTCATTATGGGTATTTTTGCAGATCCCTGTGATGGTAAGAGCATTTGTTATGTGGATCACTTTTATAGCACCATTTTTCTATAAGAGGTTTTCTCCTATATATGAAGAGTATTTAAGAATTCAGAGTTTTACCACAGCAATCCCATTCACAAATTTTCGTACTGTATGAATGATACTTCATTTACAAAGTGAGCCAGGACAAGCAGAAGTTCCAAATTCCTAGTATTCACAGGTATTTTCAGCAATATGAGTTTGCTGATAAATTCTCAGTGAAGTTGCAAAACCAATTAACAGTAACCATTTTTCACATTCAGAAAATTTACTCACAGTGGGGACTACTAGCAAATCAATTGTTCTTGGAGAAAGACAGGGACACTGCTTCTTTCAATATCCCTATGCACATGTGTCTTAGAATCATTTTGACATATGATATACCAGTTTAATTTACAAAAATAATAAAGATTCCCACATTGAATTAACACAGTTTGTTTTTTGTTCATCATAGACATGTCATATAGGGATTAAGGTTTCTCCACAACAATATTCTTGATTCTCATAAGCTGCCCTTTCACTAAACTTTACAATGTTACTGCACAAAAATGAGTAACACTGGTTCTACTATGAAATTTTTGCTTATTAGAAGGTTTTGGACACATACTGATCACCAATTCAGTGTGTATACCTCTTACAATATCTGAGTAGATAGAATGAGACTAAACAGATTGGCAGTTCAAGTCAGTAGCTGTAATGTCCATATGATTCAAATGGTATTTTTGTTACAATATTATTTTATTTTCTTCTATCTTAGGGGAGTGCCTTGTAAACACAAATCAGATACATGAGATTGAAGTACATGGAATTATGAGATTTTAATGATCATCAGTACACTTAAAGCAGTGCTGTTTTTACACTGTTGCTTTTCTTTAAAACTTCCAGGACACAGCCATGTGTGCTGGTACATGCCTTCAATACATGCCTCCAGCACTTATGGAGGCAGAAGCAGGCAGATCTGTGTGATTTTGAGGTCAGGCTGGTCTAACAAGCAAGTCTAAGAAAGTCACAGATACCCAGAAAAAAATCTATTTCAAAAACAGAAAATAAAAAGCAGCCCAATAAATAAACAAACAAAACACCAAACTTCCAGGACACATTAAATTTTAAGATTTATATCTGTATCAACATGCACATAAAGTTACCTTTTATTACTTGTAGAACTTTGAAAATGTTCTTCAATATTATGGTCATCCCAATTGTAGCCTAAAATATAGTACGAGAAAATATATATTATTGGAAATATCATGTTATTATTAAGGCAAAACTTAAATCACTATCTTCTGTGAACCTTAGAAACATGCCTGATTTATTTACCACATTCCTCCTCATTCTCAATTGGAATTACAAAAGAGGATCAATAACAAAGTAAGAGTTGTCTCTTTATTTTAAAAGTGAAAGAAAAATTGCAGTCTTACCTATAGCAGTGAGGTTTTCACAGGTCTCTAGCATCACATCTTTGTAGAGTTGCTTCTGGGAAGGTTCCAGCAAGGCCCACTCTTCTTGGCTGAATTTCACATGCACATCATTGAAGGTCACTGAATTCTAAAATATGCCATACATTTGTACAACAGAAACAGTGGCAACAATATAAATTTATACTTCATTGTCAATATAATCATATAATTCTACTGCTTCTTCAATTTATTTTCTGACACAGAAGTGTGAATTTTATACAGTTGGGTGCTGTACGTGAAGTGATGTGATGTGAAGTAGGGGAAATGAAAATCCCTAAAAAAAAAAAGGCATGCTTCAAAACCTGTGTTTCATCAGTTTGTAAGACATGAATATAAAGTAGCCATTAGTTGGGTTCTTGAGCAATCTATGAATCATCTTCAGTTACTTGGGTCAGCACCCTGTCATGAAACAGGTGGAAGGACAAAATACAGTCATGATATTTTATATAGCAACAAATGAGATGTGTTGATCAGGGGACACTGAACATATGGGTAACATCAGTCAAAAGACAACATGGTACTGAATATTATGTTTTGACCAGGGCTCAGGGATGTGGCATATCAGTATGTGAAGAGGGGGCTCATATATTTGTGGAAGGGAAAGTGGACTACAGTGAATACATGGATAAAAATAATGTGAGTGGCAAGCAACAACAATCATAGCCAATAACATCATATTTCTGAGTGACCAGACAAAAGAAAAGGAATAGAACACATGATTATTCTTTGATCATTGTTTTGTATATCCTCCTTACTTAATAATGTAGTCTATAGATTAAAAATAAAGATTAAAACTTTTCCATTAAAAAAGAAGTGTTAATGTTATCACTAAGTCATTTTAGAAGAAAACGGAATAACAAGTTTTAACTGTATCATATCTGAACATTTTGAAGAGGATATAGCTTTGGAATAGACATGGCAATTAATTAATGTGGACAAAGACAGAGAAGAGTGTGTGAAATAGAGAGACAGAGACATAGAGACAGAGACACACACAGAGAGAAATTAACAGATGAACAATACTAAGTACAGATCAGAGAAATTTATTAACAGTTACTAACTACAAAAAAACTGGTGGACAAGCTGGGTGTATTCTGTCATGCCTTCAATTCCATCACTCAGGAGGCAGATGCAGGTGTATCTTATTGAACTGGATGTCAGCATTATCTATTCAAAGAGTTCTAGGACAGCCAGACCTATATAGTAAGACAGAGCCTCCCTAAAAGTCAATCAAACAAACACAAAATATTGAAAGAACTCAGAGGTCTTTACTGAAGCTTCTACAAGGAATTATACATTCACTCCTGTTGTATATTTATTTTCCAGAAATCCGCACTGCCCCAGCTTAAACTGTAACTCCAATGATATCTTACTAAAAGGGAATGCATGTTTAAACAGGTAAAAATAGAAGACAAAAATATTAGCAGTGTAAATGCTGATCATAAATGAGCAACATAAGATAGGAGAGATGGCTCAGCAGTGAGGAGCTCTTACTGCTCTTGCAAATAATTGGGCTCAATTGTTAGCGTTTACCTGGGACCCACTACTTTCAATTGCTATAAGTTCATGAATTCTGAAGACATCTTCAGACTACTGTGAGGATTAGGCACACAAGAGGTGCATATTCATGCATACAATCAAAATACTTATATTCAGTAAAAACTAAAAATAGATCCCAGATGGCTGGGCTGATTGCACACTGTGTCTGATAAGCTGGGTAGCAGAGACTGCTGCAGTGACCAAATAGTTGGATCTGTGGGCCACCAAACACCACTGACTGTGTTTCCAAGGTAAGAAGAAAACCAATGATGAGGGAAACACTTGGGTCCAATCTCAGAGCACCCAGCTAATCTCTGGGAAAATTCCTTGGATGTTGCAGCAGGAATAAGTTTTTTCAAGCAAAGGGACCCAAGAAGCAAGCAGGAGTAGCTATTCTAATATCTAGTAAAACAGACTTTCAACCAAAATTAATTGAAAGGGATGAGGAAGAGGGAATCCAAGATGGCATTGCCAGGAGGACCAGGACAGGAACAGGACAGCAATGTTGGTACAGCAACTAAAAGACTGAACTCTGGGCCCTAAAACAACAGCAATCCTGTTTCCCAGGTGAGAGGAAACTCAGTGGTGTGGGGATCACTCAGTTCCACTCTCAGGTCACTCAGTGAGAACCCAGGAAAATATCCCAGGCGCAGGATGCACCTGTGTGTCCTGATCACCTTCCCAGGCGAAACTGTGTGCTCCAGGGCACCAGAGACTGGGAGCCCCAGTCTCAAAAAAAAAAAAAAAAAAAAAAGGGAAGAAGAAAGTGGGACTGACCTCAGGTCACCCAGTCTATCCCTGGAAAAGGTCCTGCAGACTGGTGGGTGCACAGCTGCCAGCCTTGAGTGGGCCTCCAGTCGCTAGACCTGCATGCCCTACTCTCCATCACAGACAGAACTGTGTGCCCCAGGACACTAGAGGATGGGTTTCCCTGTCTGGAGAAAACCCCACAGGCAGGGAAAGAGCAGGTCCCAGCTTAGAGCACTCAGCCAACTCCCCCCACACACACACACACTACCACCACCACACAAGGGAACATTCTTGGAAATGTTCTCAGGTTCTTTCCCAGTCACCAGCTTGGTAGCCATCTGACAAGTGCCTACCCATTCTACACACCACGTCAAACACCACAGATTAGGTCTTCATGTTGGGAGAAAACCCAAAGGTGGGGAAAACATCTGGCCCTACCTCAGGACACCTAGCTCTGGAAAAGTTTCTGGTTATTCACAGGATCCAGACTCTAGCCTCCTGCTGCACATGTGAGAGCAGTGCTCAGCTGCTATGGATTACTGCTTGGGTACTGGGGCACAGAGCTCTAACCTCAGACCTACAGAAGCCTGGGATCCCCAAGATCAACCCCCAGATACTGCTCCAAGGGACAACCAGTTATCCCTAACTAAGCTGACCAAACCATGGGGTACCCAGGTTACAGCTACAGCTTACTAAATTTACAGCAAGAAAGCCAAAAGCAGGACAGCTGTCTCCAGGACTTCTCTGGGTGAGAGGAGAGCCCCCTTGACTAACAAAGACCACAATTACTGCTCAGGTCTCTATGCCTGTGGTGAGTTTTGGCAATTCCTGAGAAATACCTGCTATTCAGTGACTGTACCCCAAAAGCTGAGGAGGCCTCCTTCAGGAAAAATCATCTTCCTGCCAAGGGGATTATCCCCACCACAGGATTCCAGGAAGTGCCAGAAACTAACACCCAACACCTAAGATAGCCAAATGGGTAGAGGCAAGTGTAAAAGCTCAAAAAGACAGAGCAATATGGCATCTCCAGAACCAGGTTATTCAGGGGCAAGCAGCCCTGGACACACCAGGGTAAATGAAATTCAAGAAGATGACCTTACATCTGTGCTTATGAACAGGATAATAGAGGAAAAAAATAAACTGCGTAAAGACCTAGATGAAGATAAAGTCAAACAGATTATTGCCATTTGCAAAGAAATGGAGGAAGATAAAGTCAAACAGATTATGGACATCCTTAAAGAAATACAGGAAGTTGCAGCCAAATAATTTGTGGCCTTTAGAGAGGAAATACTTAAATCACTGAAAGATATTAAAGAAACAGAGGATTGTTTGAACAAACAGCTGAAGGAATTGAAGGAAAATACGGTCAGAGAAGTGAAGAAAATCAATAAAATGGCTCAAGATCTGATAAGAGAATTGGAAAAAATTAAAGAAAACACAAGCGGAGGAAACTGTGGAGAGAAAGAACTTAGGGAGGAAAAGAGGAAATACAGAGGTAAGCAAAATCAATAGACTACGAGAGATGGAAGAAAGAATCTTAGGTGTGGAAGACACAATGGAAGAAATAGATGTAGCTATCAAAGAAAATGTTAAATCTAAAAAATTCCTGACACAGACCATCCAAGAAATCCAAGACAACATGAAAAGCAAAACCTAAAAATAATAGGAATAGAGGAAAAAGAAGATTCCCTCCTCCAAGGCCCAGAAAATATTTTCAACAAAATCATAGAAGAAAATTTCCCCAACTTAAAAGAGAGGTCTATAAGAATACAAGAGGCCTACAGAACACCCAATAAATTAGACCAGAATAGAAAATCCTCCCACCACATAATAAACAGTAAGTATACAGAACAAAGAAAAAATACTAAAAGCTGCAAAGGAAAAAGGCCAAGTTAACATATAATGGCAAACCCATGAGAATCACACCTGACTTTTCATCAGAGACTATGAAAGCCAGAAGGGCCTGAACAGATATCATGCAGACCCTAAGAGAACACAGATGACCACCCAGGCTACTATACCCAGCAAAATATCAGTCATCATAGATGGAGCAAACAAGATATTCAATGACAAAAACAAATTTAAACAATACCTACCCACAAATCCAGAGGTACAGAAGCTCCTAGAAGGAAAACTACAACCCAGGAAAGCTAACTACATTCAGGAAAACACAGGAAAGAAATAATGTCATTACAGCAAAACTAAAAGTAACCAAGCACACAAACACACTACCACAAGCAACATCAAAATAAAAGGAACTAACAGCCACTGGTCATTAATTTCCCTCAACATCAATGGACTTAACACTCCAATAAAGACACAGACTGACAGAATGGATATGTAAACAAGACCCAACAATCTGTTGCATACAAGAAACACATCTAAGTCACAAAGATAGACATTACCTGAGAGTAAAAAGCTGGAAGGTTCCAAGCAAATGGAGCCAAGAAACATGCAGGAGTAGCCATTTTAATATCTAATAAAGTAGATTTTCAACCAAAATTAATCAAAAGACATGAGGAAGGTCATTTCATACTCATCAAAGGAAAATTCCGCCAAGAAGAAATCATAATTCTGAACATCTATGCTCCAAATACAAAGGAACCCACGTTTGTAAAAGAAACATTAATAAAACCTAAACCCCACACAAATCCCCATACATTACTACTGGAAAACTTCAACACCCCACTCTCAACAAAGGACAAGAAAACAACAGAAATTAAACAAAGAAACAATATCTCTAATAGAGGTCATGTATCAAATGGACCTAACAGATATCTACAGAATCTTACACCCAAAGACAAAAGAATTTACCTTCTTCTCAGCACCTCATGGAACCTTCTCCAAAATATCGTTGGTCACAAAGTGAGTCTCAACAGATATAAGAAGATTGAAATAATGCCTTGTATCCTATCTAATTACCATGGACTAAAGCTGGACCTCAACAACAACAGAAATAGCAAAATGCCTACACTCACATAGAAACTGAACAACTCACTACTAAATGACAGCTGGGTCAGAGAAGAAATAAAGAAAGAAAGTCTTCCTAGAATTCAATTGAAATGAAGACACAACACAACCAAACTTATGGGAGACAATGAAAGCAGTGCTAAGAGGAAAGTTCATAGCACTAAGTGCCTTCAAGAAGAAATTTGTAACATCTCACACAATCAACTTAATAGGTCATCTAAACACCCTAGAAAAAAAAGAAGCAGACACACCAAAAAAGAATAGACACCTGGAAATAATCAAACTCAGGACTGAAATCAATAAAATAGAAATAAATAAAACATTTCAAAGAATCAATGAAACCAAGACCTGGTTCTTTGAGAAAATTAACAAGATAGACAAACCCTTAGCTAAACTAACTAAAAGGTAGAGAGAGATTATCCAAATTAACAAAATCAGAAATGAAAATGGGACAAAACAAAAGACACTAAGGAAATCCAAACAATCGTTAGGACTTACTTCAAAAGTCTATATGCCACACAATTTGAAAATCTAAATGAAATGGACAATTTTCTTAATCAATTACACTTACCAAAGCTGAATCAAGAGCAGGTAAATCAATAAAATAGTCCTTTATCCACTAAGGAAATAGCATTCCTCAAAAGACTCCAATCCACAAAAAGCTCAGGACCAGATGGTTTCAGTGCAGAATTCTACCACACCTTCAAAGAAGAGGTAACTCCAGCTATCTTCAATTTATTCCACAAAATAGGAACAGAAGGAACACTACGAAACTCATTCATTGAAGCCACAGTCACCTTGTAACCTAAACCTCACAAAGACACAACAAAGAGAGAGAATTTCAGGCCAATCTCCCTTATGAACATTGATGCAAAAATACTCAACAAAATACTTTGCAAACCCAATACAAGAACACATCAAATATATCATCCACTATGACGATGTAGGCTTCATGCCAGGTATGCAGGGTGGTTCACTATACAAAAATCCATCAATGTGATCCACAATATTAAAAAATTGAAAGAAAAAAAAAACATGATAATCTCCTTAGATGCTGAAAAAGCATTTGAAAAAATCCAGCATCCATTCATGTTTAAACTATTGGAGAGATCAGGGATACAAGGCACATGCCTAAACATAGTAAAAGCAATATACAGCAAGCCTGTAGCCAACATCAAGTAAACAGAAAGAAACTTAATGCAATCACACTGAATTCAGGGACAAGGCAAGGCTGCTCACTCTCTCCATATCTCTTCAACATAGTTCTTGAAGTCCTTGCTAGAACAAGAAGAAAATTAAAGGAGAGCAAAAGGATACAAATTGGAAAGGAAGAAGTCAAAGTATCACTATTTGCAGATGATATGATAGTACACCTGAGTAACTCCAAAACTTCTACCAGGGAACTCCTACAGATGATAAACACCATCAGCAAAGTGGCTGGATACAAAATTAACTCAAAAAAATTAATAGCCTTCCTGTATACAAAGATAAAAGGGCTGAGAAAGTATTAGGGAAACAACACCCTTCACAATAGCCACAAAGGACATAAAGTACCTTGGTGTGACCATATCCAAGCAAGTCAAAGACTTGTATGAAAAAAATTCAAGTCTCTGAAGAAAGAATTAGAAGAAGATATCAGAATATGGAACTATCTCTGATACTCATGGCTTGGCAGAGTTAACATAGTAAAAATGGACATCTTACCAAAAGCAATCTACAGATTCAATGAAATTTCTATCAAAATACCAACAGAATACTTTACAGACCTTGATAGAAGAGTTCTCAACTTCATATGGGATGCAATGAAAGCAGTCCTAAGAGGAGTTTGAATAGCAACAAAGGCCATCATAAGCTATTGGAGACATCTCATACAAGCAACTTAATGGTATACCTGAAAGACCTAGGAAAAAAGAAGCAGACACACCCAGCAAGAGTAGACCACTAGGAAAACCAAACTCAGGGTTGATATCAATAATTTAGAAACAAGACAATAATTCAAAGAATCAACAAAACCAAGAGCTAGTTCTTTGAGAAAATAAAAAACACAGACAAATTCTTAGCCAAACTAAGTAAATGGCAGAAAGACACTACCCAAATCAACAAAGTCTGAAAGAAAAAGAAATAACAGACACTGAGAAAATCCAAAGAACCATTAACTTTTATGTCAAAAGCCTATATGCCCCAAAATTTGAAAATCTAAATGAAATATACAATTCTCTTTAGATTCCACTTACCACAGTTGAATCAACATCAGGTAAAGATATTAAATAATCTTATAGTGCCTAAGGCAATAGAGGTAGCCATCAAAATACTCCCAACCAAAAAAAGCCAAGGGCCAGATGATTTCAGAGCAGAATTCTACAAGACCTTCAAATAAGAACTGATATTCTCCAAATTATTTCACAAAATAGAAATGGAAGCAACATGACCAAATTACTTTTGTGAGACCACAGTCACCTTGATAAATCCTCAAATATCCCCAAAAAGAAAGAGAACTTCAGACCAATCTCTTTTATGAACAATGATGTAAAAATACTGAATAAAATACTTGCAAACAAATTCCAAGAACATATTAAAGATATCATCCACCATGACCAAGTAGGCTTCATCCCAGGCATGCAGGGGGGGTTAAGTATATGGCATCCACCAATGTAATCCACCATAAAAACAAATTGAAAAAAAAAAAAGACCATTTTCTTAGATGCTGAAAAAGCATTTGACAATATCGAACAGTTATTCTTGTTTAAAGTCTTGGAGAGACCAGGGACAAAGGCACATATTTAAAAATAGTGAAGAGAGTATACAGAATATATACAGAATATACAGAATATATACAGAATAGTATATAGCTAACACCAAACTAAATGAAAAGAATGTTGAGTCAATTCCACTGGACTCGGGGACATGACAAGGCTGCACACTCTCTCCAAATCTCTTCAATACAGTACTCGAAGTCCTATCTAGGGTAATAAGACAACTAAAGGAGATTAATGGGATACAAATTGATAAGGAAGAAGTCAGAGTATCTCTATTCACAGATGATATGACAATATACAAAAATGACCCCAAAAATTCTACTGTAGGGAACTCCTACAGTTGAAAAACACTTCAGCAAAGTGGCTGGATATAAAGTTAACTAAAAAAAAAAAAAAAAAAAAAAAAAAAAAACAAATGGACTGAAAAAATTAGGAAAATAACACCCTTCACAAAAGCTCAAAAAATACATTCCTGTATGCAAAAGATAAATAAATGAACTGAGAAAAACTTAGGTAAATAACACCCTTAAAAATAGCCAGGAAAAAAAAAAAAAACAAAAAACTTCAAGCCTTTGGTGTTATCCTCAACAAGAAATATCTCTCATACTCATGGATCAGTAGGATCAACATAGTAAAAATTACCATCGTACCAAAAACAATCTACAGATTCAATGATATTCCCATCAAAATATCAATACAATTCCTTAAGGAATTTGAAAAAATCATTCCCAGCTTCATATGGAAAAAATAAAAAGCCAGAATAGCTAAAACAATCATGTTCAAAGACAGATCTTCATTAGGTATCACCATCCCTGATCTCAAGCTCTACTAAAAAACAATAGTAATAAAAACTGCACAGTACTGTGATAAAAACAGAATGGTGGATGAATGGAATTGAAGTGAAGACCCATAAATGAACCCACACACCTATGGCCACTTGATTTTTGACAAAAAAGCCAAAACCATGCAATGGAAAAATGACAGCATCTTCAACAAATGGTGCTGGTCTAACTGGATGTCTACATGTAGAAAAATGAAAATAGATCCATATATATTACCCTGCATCAAACTACAGTCCAAGTTGTTCAAAGACCTCAACATAAAGCCAGATACACTAAATCTGTTAGAAGAAAAATTGGGAAAGAGCTTGATCTCATTGGCATAGAAGGTAACTTCCTTAACAGAACACCAAGAACACTGGCTCGAAGATCAAGAATTAACAAATAGGATCTCATGAAAGAAAAAAGCTTTTATGAAGCAAAGAACTCTGTCAGTAGAACAAGATGACCACCTACAGCCTGACAAAAGATCTCCACCAACCCTACATACAACAGAAAGAGCTAATAAACAATATATATAAAGAGCTCAAGAAATTAAACTCCAACAATCCAAATAATCCAATTTAAAACTGGGGTACAGAACTAAACAGAGATTTCTTCACAGAGGAATATCAAATGGTGGACATTAATGCTCAATATCTGTAGTCATCATGGAAATGCAAATGACATTCCATCTTAAACCCATCATGGCTAAGGTCAAAACGTGAAGTGATAGCAAGCTAATGAGAATGTGGAGAAAAAGGAATACTCCTCCATTGCTGGTGGGAGTGCAAACTTATACAACCACTTTAGAAATCAATCTGATGCTTTCTCAGACATTGAAAATAGTGTTACTTCAAGACCCAGCTCTACCATTCCTGGGCATATATCAAAAAGATGCTCCACCATTCAACAAATATATTCACTCAACTGTGTTCATAGCATCTATATTCATAATAGCCATAACAGGGAAACAAACAACATGTCTCTCAACCAAACCATTGTTTTACAGAAATTGTGGTACATTTACACAATGGAATGCACCTCGGGTATTTACAAAATAAAGGAAACTATAAAATTTTCAGGCAAGTAGATGGAACTAGAAATGATCATCCTAAGTGAGTTATTCCAAACCCAGAAAGACATGCATGATATATACTCATTTGTAAGTGGATAATAGCCATAATACAGGATAAACATACTACAAGCCACAGGCCTAAAGGAGCTAAATAAAAAGAGGACCCTATGGAGGATGGTCAATTGTTGTTCAAAAGGGCAAATAGAATCGACACCAGAAGTGACAGAGGAGAGGGAATAGGATGAGATGAGAGCCTAACATACATATTCTCTGAAAGACTCTACCCAGCAGGGGTTCAAAGCAGATGCTAAGACTCACGTTCAAACTTTGGGTAGAGCACAAGGAATCATAGGAAAGAGTGGGGGGATAGAAAGACTCAGAGCTGGCAGGACCTCCATAACAAGACCAATAAGGACAACAAATCTGGGCCCTTGGGGACTTGGAGAGATTGATGCACCCACCAAAGACTATTCATGAAGAGGACCCAGACCGCTGCTCAGATGTAGTTGATAGGCATCTCGGTCTACATGTGGGAGCCATAGTAAGGGGAGACGGTGCCTGCTCTGACATGGACTCTGTTGTCTGCTATTTGATCACTTCCCCTTGGTGGAGGGGGCATTGCTATGCCACAGAGGACGAGGATGCAGGCAATCCTAGTGAGACTTGATAGGCTGGGTTCAGATGGTAGGAGAGGAGGGCTCCCTGATTCTGAGATATAGGAAATGGGATAAAGGAGAAAGAAGAATGGAGGGTGAGACTAGGAAGAGACAACAGAGAGGATTACAATTGGGATGTTAAGTGAATAAATTATTTTTTAATTTAATTAATTTATTTATTATCATGTGTTCACTTTGTATCCTTGCCATAGCCTCCTCCCTCATCTCCTCCCAGTCCCACCCACCCTCCTTCTTCTGCCCCTATGCCCTTTCTCTAGTCTTCTAATTGAGGAGGAACTCCTTCCCTTCTAGCTTATCAGGTCTCATCAAGGATGGCTGCATCATCTTCCTCTGTGGCATTGCAAGGCTGCAACACTTAGGAGGAGGTAATCAAAGACTCGAGTTCATGTCAGAGAATAAATTAAAAAAAAATTAAATTAAAAATAAATTAAATGTGAATAAAACAAACAAATAAAATAAAAAAATACAACAGGTAAGAAGAACGTCATGCACCTACAATTCAATGACTCAGAAAGCTCAGATAGTGTTAGTGTCATGAATAAATGCCATCCTAAGAAATTAAATATACTCCCTGCCAAATTTCAAATGCAAGATGTTGATGAAGATCAACACAATAACCTATGCTTACATATACAAAAACAAAACAAAATAAATACCTAAATCCGTATATTCCATGCTCAGCAGCCAATGATGGTGATGTTGATGCCAGGCATGTTGGCCTACATTTAAGCCCAACACTCGACTGGAGTTAGAGCTGTAAGTTCAAAACCAGCCTGTCTACATACAAACTTTCAGGAAACATCCAGGAACTATGGGACATTATGACAAAACACAACATGCCGATAATCAGATTAGAAGAAGAAGGATGAGATCAAAGGTCCAGAAGACATTTTCAACAAAATCATACAAGAAAAAATTCTTAACCTAAAGAAGATGTCTATCAAGGCACAAGAAGCATACAAAATACCAAAGACACTGGACCAGAAAAGAAAGTCCTCTTAGCAGAGAATAATCAAAACTCTAAATATACAGAACAAAGAAAGAATATGAAAAGCTGCAACTAAAAGCAAACAAACCAAACTAACCAACCAATCAGACAAACCAAAACAAACAAAAACCAACCAAAAAACAAAAAAGGCAGATCTATTGGAATTAATCCTGTATTCTCAGTAAAAATGCTAGAAGTTGAAGGGCTTAGACAGAGTGCTTCTGACTCTAAAAAACTGCAGAAGCCAACACAAATTACTAACTATGCCCAGAAACTTTCAATCACCAAATGGGGAAAATAAGATGTTCCATAAAAAGGTCAATTTTAAATAATATGTATCTATAAATACAGCCCCACTCAAGGTGCTAAAACCACCACCACCACCAAAATAACAATCACTGTTCAATGATATCTCTTAATAACATCAACCCAAATTCACCAATAAAAAGACAGACTCACAAAATTGATGATAAAATAGAATCCACCCTTCTTCTAAATACAACAAACACAGCTTCACATCAGGATAGACATTATCTCAAGGTAAAGGGTTGGAAAAAGATATTCTAAATAAATGGACTAGAGTATCAAGCTTGTATAGCAATTTTAATATGTAACGAAATAGTTTTCAAAAAAACAACTAATCAAAAGATGGCAAAAGACATGACATATTAAAATAAAACATACAGCAATATAACATTTCAATACTTAACATCTATGCCCCCAACCTAACAGCACCCAAGTTATAAAAGAAACACTTCTGCAGCTTGCATCACATTCGGGCCCTCATAAACCGATAGGGGAAGACTTCAACATATCACTCTCACCAACGGACAGGTCCTCCTGACCAAACTAAACAGAGAAATGCTCCAGCTTACTAACATCAAAAGACTAAATATACCCAAATGATGTTTACAGAACATCCACCCAAGCACAAAAGATTATTCCCTCTTCTCAGCAACTCATATACTATTCTCCAATATTGATGATATACTTGAACAGTGAAAGTATCAAAAGATATAAGAAACTTGCAATAATTCCATGAAATGAATACATAACATATCAAAACTCATAGTACACAATAGAAATGTTGACCAGAAGACAGTTCATAGCACTAAGTACATTTAGAAAAAAATTCAGCAAGATCTCTTACTAGCAACTAAGAGCACACCTAAATACTGTACAACAAAAAGAAGTAAACATAACTAAAAGGAGTAGACAGTGAGAAATTGTTGAACTGTGTCTTCACAGGTAAAACTAAATGTCTCCACAGGAAAGGAATGGTGGATCCTATCAAAATTGATAATGATTAGATTTGAATAGTGGAGATCCCCTGAATAAGCAGAGAGCTTGGTCATTGAGTCCACACAAACTTATAAAGACTAGTGTTTTCTTCTTAAATAAAAAAGGATACTTTTGTTGTTTCATATGAAAAACAGTTAAGAGGTTTAAATGTTTTAAGTAAATTCAAAGTTATAAACTTGTTTGAGATGGAATAATTTGGAGTGAATATAAAATTTTTGAGCAGTGTAGTGATAGACAGTGCCTTTAATCCCAGCAGAGACAAGCAGTTCACTATTAATTAGTTGTTTTCTAAATTCAGGAGTTAAAATGACAGGGTGTTGGGGGTTCACAGCCTTAATCCCAGCATTTGGGAGGCACGTGCCTTTTACATCCAGCCTGGGAGGCAGAGGCAGGCACATATGATTTACATTGATTTCATTTAAAAGCTACATGTAAAAGACAGGCTGAAAATCAAAGTCAATGCCCTTTATTATCTAGAAATAAATACACTTTAAGGTATATTTATAAACTTTCAAAGATCTTTTAACTTTAATTGAGATATTATACTTTTTCTATTTCCAAAAAAACCATTTTGCCCTATAAAAGATATAACATGCCTAAAAAGGTAGGACCCTCTCCCCTGAATTAGGGATGGGGCAGGGTTTTGATTTAATCTTTTCAGGAGAATAAAATCTTCCAACTAACGAATATGGAGACAACTGGACACATGAAACTTTTGAAGAAAATGACAGATCACCAAAAGAAATTGTCAAAAGAGAAAGAGTAAACTGGCCAACTGGTATCACTCACCTTCATGTTGTCTCTTCTGCCTTCTACAGACATAGTGCAAATTGTCTTTATGTGATTGCTAAAGAACAATCCAAAATCTTTATCTCATATCAGAAAAGCCACCTGGTAAGAAAGAGAGGAAAACAGAAAAATAAGGGATGATTCTATTGTCATGAATCTCATAATCTTCTGGCATGATGTGACTTCTGACTTACCACAAACTTCAATAATTAAGAATGTGTACAGTGTTTGTGAAAGAATGAGGGGGTGAGAGAATAAGCCAAAAACAAAAGCCTAAAATATAGCCAAGTTTACATGAAAAGATCTAAGGAAACTCTAACATGAAAAACGTGCACTGGACCAGAGATACCTTTGATTGTTTATTTAATACAAATCAAATAAACACAGATTTCACAAATCACACAAGACAAACTCAAAGTGACACCTAAACTGTTATATTTCTGACTCTCCATCTACTACTAACCTTTTTTCCAGGGAGCCCTTTTTCTCTGGAAGTGGAAAATGGATGTGATCATAAAGATGGGCTATGGCTTGCAGTCCCTCATGTCCCCTTGTGGGTTCAGGCACATCCCAACCCTTGCCAACACTCACACACAGAACAATGTTGGAGAATAATTTAATATGTTTCCTGATGCATGGATTATGTCACAAGATGTGGAATCTGCCCTATCCACTTACCTAAAACCAGGCACACCTGACAAAATTCTGCATCTCAGAAATTCATTTTGTTCCCTGGGATTGAATTTCTCTAATGCATGCCATTGTGCCTGGTGGTAGATGCAAGGTAAAAAAAAAAAAAAAAAAATAATCAATTATTGGTGAAGGATGATCACCACCAACTTTTTTCTTCCAGTTTCAAAACTATTTGTAAAATTTGTTACACAAAACCATGTGTGGAATACAAAATTCATCATTTCTAGAAATGAGACCTTCAGTTTTCCAATTTGTCCACTGCAAAACCAATGCCTGTGTGTGCACACTAGTGCACACTATAATAGTGATATTATAAGCACCACAACTTTCTACTGCCCAGGCCAAAAAGTCCTCACTTCTCTGGACAATCAACACTCAGGACAGGTTGGAGGCCAAGGGTCTCTGCCGAGATCACCACATGGAGACCAACAGAACCACAGCCTGAACCACAGTCTGAACCACAGTCCATCTCGTTCAAAGCAAATCAGGCTGTAATAGCTCAGCAGCCTGCTCTTCCTGGCCTGGTGACAATGGCCCCACACTCAGCATGACATGGTCTGGTCTCACTCACAGCTCTTTAGAGCTACATCAGAGGAAAATCCCAGAACAAACCCACAAGCTACCTCCCACTGTTGTTCCTGACTGCTAGGCCTGCTCAGAGTCCCTCATTAGCTTGAACAATACAGCTGAGTCTCAGGACAGTAGTAGCTCCTCTACCAGTGGATCAAAGATCAAATGATGCTGATAGTAGAGGCATTCTAGCTTTGCCCTAACCCCTATGAGCACACAGAACTTTAGTGTTGTTATAAAAAATGAAAATCCCAATTATTATATTTTAAAACCTGATAGTGCAGAGAGGCAGAGAAAACATCCATCTGACCTTCCTACTTACCTCACCTCCAAGAGGAAAAAGCCCCAAAAGCTCATCAGTTCAGATGACAACTCATGGGGAATAGACCAAAGGAAATCCAAGCCAAAGGCTTTCTAGCTCACAACTTAAATAGCCCAAAAATCTACCGAGCTAAAACTCCTTCCACTTTTACACTCTGTCTTAAATACATTTCAGCTGAAAGTTCCACTCACTATTTAATCCCTGTCAGCTGGTTTCTTGCTTTGCCTCTTGACGCAGGGTTAACATTATTTAATCCTGTGCACAGAGAACTTTTGAATTAAAGGTATGTTCTAGGGCTGATGGATTCATACCATAATCACCTGTTTAAAATAAACAGAAAGTTCTTGGAATTAAGGTTTGTGTTAGGGCTCACCCACACCAAACAAAGCACAGGTTTTTACAGTTCACAATATAAGAGATCACACTGGGATCAAATATCCTGCAACATACTCATCTTGAAAATGTTTTAAAATACATTCTTCCACTTTCCCAGGGCACTTGCTCATCTTCCAAGATACAGGTCATTTATGTTGCACATTCCATTACACGATCAGTGTCCAGTGCATTCATCTCTACCTCATAGTTGGGAAGTCCTTCAGCCAAACTTCAGTCAAAGCCAAACAATAACAACCATTAAAGAAACAAATGGCCATGAATTTGAAAGCAAGGAGTAGTTAATGGGAGCTCAATGAAAATGAGAAAAAAACAAAAGGATATGGCTGTAACTAGGAATGTTGGAGTAGAAAGTTTTTTATAGACAGATGAGAGAACATAGTCAGACACAGGGAAATCTGGGACAGTCTAAAGTTGACATGACTCTGAGCTATGTGAGATGAGAGGAGAGAGGGAAGTGGAGAGCCAGAACAAAAGGCCAGGAGGATAAATGAAAAATGAAAAAGACCAGGTAACCAAAATGGTTGGAATACATAGGGAAGGACAGCTGGGAGGAGGGCAGCTAAACTCCTGGGCTAGAGATCTGTGTTTGACATCCATACCTTGTAACAGGTAAGGACTGGGGATGCTGGGAGAACCTGACAGCCAAGTCTGCTTTGATTGTTAAGTAGCCACCTTAACCATTCATCCCAGCATTTGAGATGTAAGAGTAGAGAATGAGAAGGTTGAAATGATTTCATTATAATCTCAAGAATCATTTTTAAAAGTTGAAAATGGCTATATGGTACAATATTCTTCAGGGGATTCAAGTATGTATTAGATCACACAAAGTATTACACCTTTTCTCTCAGGTTGTGCATTTTCAAATGGGGAGGGAGGAAACATGCCTGTTAATCACTACCACAGCATTTTATCCAGAACTTATGTGTTGTTTGAACTCATGCAACTATAGAAATTTGCTTTCCAGAAACAAGTTCAGCAACTAATCCATGTTCTTGATTCCCTTTGTGTATGACTCCCCCCAAATGTACAGTTTTCACTTTTATTGACCATCTAAAATTGATTACCTAACTCATTACCATCTTCCCTCTTCCCTCTCCCTTTCTGTGTTGTGACTACACCAGCTTCAAAGTAGGTCAGTGAACTCAATTCTTACACAGGTCCCTCTTTATTTGTAATTGCCCACCTCCAAAAAATATCAGAGTGCTCAGTGGACATTCATTCACTGGTCTTTTTTACTTCACACTCACCAGTCAGGCCCCACCTAAAAAGAGCTGCAGGACTATGTTCTAGGCATTGGGCAGTAGGGGCAGCATTCAGTGTGCAAAGAAAGTCTCAGTTACATAACATGTGAAAGGTTGATCTACAGGAGACATTGCTTTAAAGAAAAACAAATATCAAACCTCTAGAGAAAGAGGAATGAAATTCTTAATGACTGGGGATTATCAGAGAATGTTAACTAATAAGAGACTAGAGCAGTGATGCATCAACAAAATAAAATTTAATAATACCAACAACTGACTTATTTATTTATTTATTTATTATGTATACAGTGTTCTGCATGTATGTACACTTGCACACCAGAAGAGAGCAAAAAATCTCATTATAGATTGTTGTGAACCACCATGTGGTTGGTGAGAATTGAGTTCATGACCTCTGGAGGAGGAGCCAGTGCTCTTAACCTCTTAGTTGAAAAAAAACACATAGGCATACTGACTTTGAAAAAGAACAGGCATTCTGTGCTAGAGGGAAATCCATTAATAAGATACTGTTTGATGTTGCCCCTATGTACAATGTTATCTGCTTAGACCTGTAACCTGACAGACACAGATTTAGCCAATAGCCTGTGTCTCAAATTTGAACTGACAGAACTGTGTCAATGAGGATTGTACATATGGGCATAGTACAGTCCCTTAATTCAAAATTCAACATTCACTGGATCAAGTTACCTGACCTAAACTGTACACCCACCAATCTGGTCCGTTTTCACTCACATTCATAAATTAATAAATACACTTTGGGAAGTTACAAATTAAAAAAAACTCACCCTACCACATTTCTAGATAATCCTGGTGAGCAAACATGTGTATCCAGGGATCCTAATCTCTAACAGGCCTGGTTAGCAAACTACTTATTTGTGGATTGTTTTACAGGAAGTCTTCCCTCAGCTAAATTCTAACTGGGACCACTAGTTTCTCAGCAATAGGGAATACTTTACATCATCATTTCTACTCTTCTATATCACAGCTTAATATTGGAGTGCTCTCTGACACAGGACACACTATTTACAACCCCCACAAAATCCAAATGGATCTTTTAGAACTGAGAGAACCTACTTGACACCCTGAAAGGTCAACAGGAACTAGGATTAAAAAGGTCACCAGACTAGTGACTCTACCATAAGGTCATCAGGAATTGGGCCATGTTGTAAGTTTCCCTACCCAAGGAACAGCCTAAGGATAACCACAAGGATGAGAAGGTATCTCATCTCAAAATGGGGCATTTGTGCTGAGCAGCCTCCCAACCTTGTAGTAGAACATTCAATGACACAGAAAATACCTAACATTCCTAAGGCCAAGATATAGCTTGCTCAATGTTAGTTATGTTAGCTAACCAATCACTTTGTAAGAAGCTTGCCCTTACTGAATGACACCTAATCCTGTAACTGTTAAACTCGAATTTCCTGGTTCTTCCTAAAACCCCAGTCAAAACCCTGACATGTAGCTGCTCAGGGTTCTGCTCTCTGATCCACTCTGTTGGTGATGTTGGAGAGACCAAGCTTAAGCCAAAATAAAATTCTTTGCTCTTGCATATGTGGTCCAGCTCCTGATGATCTTTGGAGACCCAAAGATCTGGGCATAACATGTGGGGTCTCATATTGGATACTCAAGACTCCCAAGCACCCCTGGCACAAGGAACTGAACAACAGCCAGTAAGTGAGCACTCTGTCTGTATCTGTCTGTGTCTGTCTCTGTGTTTCTCTAGTTTCTTTTTTCGGACCTTGGGGCAAAATGCATAATCTATGTGGTCAGAAAGGTTAGAGCTGATGCTCTGTACAACTGTAGGCCACAGGGGGCCTGGAAGACATTCCAGACCCCCTTGAAGGGCCACATCTGTAAAGGAAGTTGAGCATCCACTTTTCTGTGTTCTCTGGACCTCAGAGAAGATAAATGTGCCCCTATCTGTAAAGGGTTGTAGAGTACCTAGTTTTCTGTGATCTCTGGATCTTTGGACAAGGACAATGCAGGTATCTTTTGCATCAGGGATTCACTGATATCCTACTTTCATTTTTCCACTGCAGGAATGGTGGGATCTGCTGTCTGGCTCTGTGTATTTTCCTGATGCACAAGCAATGGGATCTAGTCTGTGTCTTGTTTAACTGTTTTGACTCTCGCTGTCATTTTTGTCTCTGGGACTGACTGAGAACATGGGACAAAATCCTTATATCCCCCTAGACCTGATTATTTTCCATTTCAGGAGGCTTGAGCCATGCTTCACAGGTTCCAATGAGAGTGGCAAGGAGGTGGCAAGGGATTGATACAGTATGTGGAGCCCCAGGCTTGGCACCTCTGCCAATGTTCTCTGGTCTCTGGTCTGGCAGAGCTTATCCACTATTCTGGCCTCAGGTCTGGCAGAGCATGTCCCCTGCTCTGGACTCTGATCTCGCAGAGATTTGCTGCTGCTGTGGTCTCTGGTCTGGCAGAGTTTGGCTGGTGCTTTGGCCTTTGATCTGGTAGAGATCAACAAATATGATGCTTCTCCATTCTCTGGTCTGGTTGAATGCAGGTCACTGTTCCAAACTCTGGTGTAGATGGGTGGAGCCTGATTTTGGGGTAGGTCACCACTAATGGAACAGGATAGAGGGACCAAAGAGAGATAGGCCACTATTCTGAGTTTTGGTATTTTCTTCTTCCATTCTCTTTGAGCACATTGTACCCAGTACATTTTTTTTCCTTTGTTGTTCTTTTGTGGTTTTGTTTGCTTGTGATGGTCTCATTGGGCCAGTGATCAAACAGCTGTGCTCCACGGTGACTTTGCCTTCCCCATGCTCCCAGCACTACAAGCTGGGGCTCATCTGGTCACCAGTGGGAACACATATTTCCACACTTTTGGATAGGAAGGCTCGTTTGGAGAGGGGTCTGTGTGCAGAAAATCCTCCTGGGCTGGACCTTGTTGCCTTCTTGCTTCCTCTATAAAGAAAGTCGGTGACCTGAGGTTAGCTCTGGCTTGGAACAATGACCATCAAATAATGCTTTTAGCTGAAAATGTATTGTAGTTATTACTATTATTATTACTTGGTTAGGGTCCCCTGTAGCCCAGTCTGGCCTTAAAGCTATAACAGACTTGAATTTCTGATCCTTCTGCTCCACCTCTTATCAACTGAGCTACACTCCCAATCCCACAAACTTCTTTTTTGAGCCATAGGTGGCTTCAACAAGGAAGTGAACCGAACTCAAATAGGGAAGGCTTGGCTCCATTGAGCTCCTGGGTCTGAGCCTGTGTACTAGCACTGTGCCAAGAATAGCCAACTGAGCACCTTGGCACATGCCTTATTAGCTGGGGTGCTCTTCTCTGCATTGGCACTTAAGAGATTGTTGCCTGAGAATCAAGCCAATTTTTTTAGGCAAGGTCCCAACTAGAAGAATTTTGTTAGAAAATCTTAGATAGCACATATATGATTGTGGTTTGCATGGGTGGGGAACCTTTGCCAATGTGCTCCCCCAAAGTGCTAAAGAACATAAGAGGGGCATAGATGAGGAATTAATCATGTCTGGGTATCTCCCATCCCCCCCTGAAAATGAGTTCCTTTACTTAATCACCAGTGCAAGAAAAAAAAAGTTAGAATGCATTTGGGGTTCAAGGTCTAGACATGAGTCAACAGGATCCTTTGGGCAATGCTTTCACAGAACTGCATCCATTCAAGACCAATGTCTGTAAATTCAAACTGAGCAAGGAAGGAACGGAAGGGGAGGGGAGGGGAGGAACATGTTCAAAATCTTCCTGGCAAGAAAACAAAAAGGAAAAAATATCCTGCTTATTTAAGTTCCACCTTTTGTGTGTATGTCCAAGAATTCTTAAGTTGTGTTTATGTGTACATCCTTTCATCATATTTACATGCAAATATATATATATATATATATATATATATATATATATATATATATATATATACAAAATACACTAAATGCTTGCTGAATAATGGTGTTTTAATATCTTCCTCACATTTCAACTGAATTGTTTTTGGGCCCTAAATCTAAACCTAATTCTTATCAATATTTGGAGGTTTTGTTTGTTTTTAATGTGTGGTTTTATTTTCTTAGTTAATAGTGTGTACACAGTCCCTTACACAAGGGTTGTCATATTTGGGTCTCTTAAAAAAATTAATGAAAAACAATAAAAGTACTAATAATGTTAATGACCAAAATGAAAGTAACTTAGTGCTTTGTATAATGATCTCAGATGCCCTTTTCAGACAAGACATTTTATGATAATTGTTTTTCCATGAGGCACGAAATGCCTGTTAATCTTAGGGCATGTTTACAACATTTTGTTGAAAACAAGGTTCAAGATGCATCCTGAAGTCAAAACATCAAATGATATACCAAGAGGACATAATCAGCTTTGGAGATATGGTCTCCTAGCGATAGTTATGGCAGGGTGCAAAGCTCAGGACATTTTCTGAGGATCTAACCTCCCATAAAACCTAATGAAAACATAGATTCTTCCCAGAAAATGAGCATGTACATAAAACCAACTATGCATATAGCAGGTACACAGTGAATGTCAGGAGAGGGACCAGGTTGAAAACTAACACCAAATAAGCATCACTGTTGCTGTATCTGGAATTTCTATCTTGTTTGGAAGGCAGAGACAGGAAGACTGTTAACACCTGTATTTAAGGCAGAGCATCTGCATAAAGAAAAGCAATGCTTTGTTTCTCCTATTTGCTTTTCTTTTCCTCCTTTCCTCCTCCTTTTGTACCTCCTATTTGTGGAACAAATGTTCTGAGCTGTATTCCTAGCTTCTGTACAAAACAGGTAGATAGAGATAGTCTTTGCATATGATAAAGTCAGATGATAAACCTCAGTAAAGCTTAAAGAAAGTAATTTGCTATGGGATAAATGAAAGAGAACACAGAGAAGGCAATAGGCATGGAGGAGGCTGTCCTAGTAACAGCAGTAACAGAACAAGATAAAAAGACTTCAGGAGAATTTTATTACAGGTGGTACAATGGCTGGCATTAGCAAAAAAAAAAATGTTACATGTTCCCATGCTCTAGGTAGGAATGCTTTATTAATATCAGATTATGAAGACTTTGTTAAAGACATTTACTGTTTAAAAGATTATTTGTCCTTCCACAGATAGTTACTGTTTGTGAATTAGGTACCCAATACTGTGCTAAGTCCTGAACACACAAAAAATGATTCATGCAAACACCATTCTTTTTCTATAAGATTACAGTCTTGTGGGGTAATCCACCATAGACCATGTATAGAAACGTATACATCACTATAAAATCCACTATGAAACCTAAAGAAAAGCAAGGGGGACCTAACACCCTAGAAGGGATAAAGAAAACATGTATTCAGGGGCCTAGAGTTGAGAACATTTTAGTTCTGTAGGGAAAATGAAAAAGTGAATTTTTTGAATATAATTTGAATATAATAGGGAAGAAGAAATTAATAATAATAAAGATTAAAAAGGAAGCCAGAGGGGCTGAAGACATGGTTTAGTGATGAAAAATACTTTCTGTGGGGCTGGAGAGATGGCTTAGAGGTTAAGAGCACTGGCTGCTTTTCCCAATCATGAGTTCAATTCCCAGGGACCACATATGGCTCACAACCATCTATAATGAAATCTGGTGCCCTCTTCTGTCATGCAGTTGTACATGCAAACACAACATTGTATACATAATAAATCTTAATAAATCTTAAAACAAAACATTCTCTCCTTTTTTTTGCTAGAGTTCCTAGCATGTACATGGTGGCTGACAATCTTCTGTAGTTCCTGTTTTAGGGAATTTGATGCCATATGACCTCCTGGGATATAAGGCACACATGTGGTACACTTATATTTATACATGTAAAATACTCTTTCACTCATCTACGCAAAAGATAAAAATAACCCCATCAAAAAAAAAAAAAAAAAAAAAAAAAAAAAGCAGCTGGTGTAGTGGCACACACTGGATCTCTGTGAGTTCAAGGCCATCCTGGTCTACAGACCTACACCTACACAGTCCAGGCAAAGCTACAAGGAAATGCTGTTTTGAAAAGCAAAACAAATAACAACAAAAACAAAAAAAAAAGCAAACAAAAGAAAAAGATCATAAAGCAAATGGAGTGACACCAGGAAGGTCAGGAATGAAGGTCAACCTGGACTATATGAAACTGTCTCAAAAACAAAACAGCAGCAACAACAACAAAAACAGCACAAGAATCTGAGTGCCTGGGATGCTTTGGGACATTGAAAAAAATTTTATCTTAATTCTTGGCAACACAGGAAGCTATTGAGGAGTGTAGCTGTTTGAATGAAAATGACCCCTAGAGACTCATATGTTCGAAAATATGGTCCCCAGTTGATGGAACTGTTTTGGAAAAATTAGGAAGTGTGATCTTGTTGAAGAGGTATGTCACTGTGGGTGGGCTTTGAGGTTTTAAAATCCCACACAATTCTCAGTTAGCTCTTTGCCTCATACTTGTAGATCAGGATGTAGCTCTTAACCACTGTTCTCTCTGGTTCTCTGCCTGCCATTCCTGTCTGCCACCATGGTCCCTGCCATGATGCTCATGGATTTACCCTCTGAAACTCTAGGTACCCAAACAACTGTTTCTTCTATAAGCAGCCTTGATCATGATTATCTTAGCACAGTGATAGCAAAAGTAGCTAAGACAAGGGGTTTGAAAACAGGAGAGAAATGCTTTGAGGTACATTCATCTCAAAGATCCTTTTGTCCTGTAAAATTAATAGTAAGATTCCAGAAATTTCAGGCCTCACAGGGCCCTGACCCAGAAGGCAGAACCTACCGGGTAGGGCGGGGGAGGGGCTTGAGCGAGGCGCGGCGCAGGCGCAGTGAGCGCCTCCATTGTCTAGCGCCGTTGCTATGGCTACAGACGTTTAAGGGAAAACGCTGAGCTCCTCCCGGGCATAGTGGGCAGGGGCAGCGACGGGAACCCGCTTCCGAGGCGCGGTGGCAGCGGTCATGGCTTGGCTAGTGAACTACTTCTTCATGGTAGGCTGAGACCCAGAGAAGTCTGGTAAGGGTGTGGGGCGGGCACCGCCTGGGCACCGCCTCCGCCCAATGAGGCTCCCCCTCTGCCCCCCCCCGGCCCCGCTTCCGCCCTTCTTAGGCTCGGTCTCCGCCCCTCCTCCCCGAGCTCCCCGTCCATCCCCGGTCTCCGCCTCCTCCCCGGAGGAGAGCCTCCTCCCCGGGCTCAGCCTCCATCTCCTGGGCTCGCCTCCATCCTCCCCTGGCTCTGCCTCCATCTCCCTGGGGTCCGCCTCCGCCCCTGGGTTCCTCCTTCCGTCCCCGGGTTCCTCCTTCTACCCCCGGGCTCCGCCTCCGCCCTTCCCGGGCTCCACATCTACCCCCCGGGCTCTGTCTCAGCAACTCTGGGCTCCCTCCGCCTCGGTGCTCCGCCTCCATCCTTTCACGAGCTATGCCAAAGCCCCGGGGCTCCTAACTCACATTCCCGGGCTCCGCCCCACACCTGCAGGCTCCGCCCCCACATCCCTGGTTTCAGCCTCCGCCCCTAGGCTCTGCCTTTGCTCCCTCTGAGCGCTCCGCCTCTGCTCCGCCCGGATTCCGCCTCTGCCCTTCCCCGGGATCTGCCCATGGTCTCCCCGGACTCTGCCTCCGCCCCTCCCCAGGGCTCCGCCCATGCCCACGGGCTTCTCCCTGACCGCCCCCCAGCCCCGGGCTCCGCCTCTGCCCCAGGCAACAGTCCAGTGAGCTCTGCGGGGCGGGGCTTTGTGGCTGGGAGTCTGGGAGGAGAGAAGGTTGGGTCTCTCAGTGGAGGAATGGAGGGTCCACGGGTTGTCGGCCATCCCAGAGCGGCGGAGCCTGGCTGGCTGCCAGGAACCCACAGGATGGCTGCGGAGTTACAGCCGGGGGCTGGTGATCTGGGCGGGTCGGAAGAGCATGCTCAGGTTCTGCCAAGAGCTTCTGTGGAGGCTGCAGGTACACGGGCCCTGGTGCCGCCAGGGTTGGGAGGGTGGAAGCACACTGTGCGGAGTGCCTAGGAATACACTTGTGCCCTGCATCCTGAGGATGAGTGATGCTGGGACCAGTCCTCCCAGAAAGGAAGTAAAGAGAGTCCGGTGCTGCCTCCCTCCTGCCCTGGGGGTGGGGTGGAATGTAGGAGCTTGGACATCCAGGTCCAAAGAATTCTGGGTACTTAGAAAGGCCATAGGATCCGTGCACATATCTAGGAACAGTGTTTCCAGACATATGTGGCAGCATTCCAGAATGTAGTGACTCTTCTTAAGTAAAGACAGCCACTGTAGGTGCTCTCTCTTATTTAGCTTTCACATGATTGGATTGTTCTTTTTATTCATCAGAGAATTCTTCATAAGGAACAGTTTGGCAGATACACTGCTGTTTATACTTTGATGGACTTGCACAACAAGGAGTATACAGGGTTCACGCAGGCTTATTTTCTTATTTTTATCTCTTTGTGTTATTATGTATAGATAAAGAGGATGTAATTACAAGGTTACTGCAGAGTTGGGAAAGCTCTTTTATTTCAGGGTAATTACAGTTTTACACTTGCAAGGAATTTTAGTTACCAGCCCTACAGCCCCTTGTCTCTGGAGGTGCTTAGGTTGTGTTTTGCTGATTGTTAGTCGTTGGTAGCACTAGGTACAAATGTTCTACCATCTGTTTTTATTATTTATTCATTCCTAAGAATTTGTTTAAGAGAAGGGATTCTTCCTAATTTTTTTCACTACTACCTAATTGAGGTCACTTAAAAATCACTTGCAGGTCGGTGAGATGGCTCAGCAGATAAAAGCTCTTGCTGGGCAAGCCTGGAGACCTGAGTTTGATCCCTGAATTTATGAAAAGGTGGAAGGCAAAAATGATTGCACAGAGTTGTCTTCTGACCTTCTAACCTTCTAACCTTCCTATGTGTTCCCTAGTATGCATCCTTTACCCACATCATGAACACACACACACACACACACACACACACACAACACAACACAGACACATTGGGCTGTATTTAGAGAATATTCTTGCTGCTCCAAAATGTCATGTCATTTCACTTGTCAGTCTCTTACAGACATAATCTTACCCAGACTGCTAGTGTGGAGAATCAGTTTTGTTTTTAATCTTGTTCAGTTTTCAGTTACATTGTTCTTCCCCCTACAATAATTTTATTTAGTTTTTTTTTTTTGTTTTTTTTTTTTTTTTTTTTTTTTTTTTTTTTTGACACAAATTCTCTCTACAGAACTCTGGTTGGCTGTCCTGGGATTCCCTATGTAGTACAGGCTGGTCTTGAACCTACAGAGATCCGCCTCCCTCTGCCTCCCAAGTGCTGGAGTTAAAGACAATGCCCAACTTCCCCACAACAATTTTAAAACAATAAAAAACTTGAAAAAGTTCCAAGTATGGTACACAGTTAATTGCTGTTTTACTTTGGATATTTTGAGAGGAAGCTGCTGACCTTATGCCCTGTCACTCTGAATGGTTTAGTGTCAATTTTATACAAACAAGAACGTTGTCCTACATAATGACAATTCAGTTATCAAAACAGGAAATTCACACTGACACAGTATTCCATTTAATTTGGGTTTTGTTGACTATGTTATTACTCACATAAATGTTGAAAGAAGTTGGTACATTTCAGTGTTGCATTGTTTCTTTATCTCTTTAGTCTCATTGAATATGGAAGAGTTCCATCATTTTTTTCATGATCCTGTCACTTTTGATGACTGTGGATCAGTTATATTTTTCTTCATTAATTTATTTGTTCATTTTACATCCCACTCACACCCTCACTCCCTGTTCTTTTCCCAGTCCTGCCCTTTCCCACCCACTCACCCATTTTCCCCAGATAGCCCCCAAACAATCTGCCCTGGCACATCAAGTTACATCAGGTTTAAGTACCTTCTCTTTCACTGAGGCAAGACAAGGCAGCCCTGCTAGGGAAATGGAATCCAGAAGGGGTCAACAGAGTCCAAGGTAGAGACAGTCCCTGCTTATGTTTATAGGAGACCCACTTGAGGACAAGCAGCCCATCAGTTTCATATGTGTAGGGGGCCTAGGACTTTTCCAGGCATGTTATTTTGTTGGTGGTTCAGTCTCTATGAGGCCCCACTGTCCCAGAGGAGCAGGCTGTCTAGTTCTTGTGGTGTCCTACCCCTCCAACTCCTCAATCCTTCCTGTGACTCTTCCACAAGACTCCCTGAGTTCTGCTGAATTATTTAGCTGTGGGTCTCTGCATCTGCTTTCATTATCTGCTGGATGAAGCCTCTCAGATGACAGATAATGCTGGTCTCCTGTCTACAAGTATAGCAGAGTAGTATTAATAGTCTCAGAAGTTGGGTCTCTCCCATGGCTTGGGTCTCAAGTTGTGCCAGTCCTTGGTTGGAAATTTCCTCAATTTTTTTCCATCTTTTATCCTTGCATATCCTGTAGGGAGACAAATTTGCATCTAAGGTTTTCTGCATTTGTTGGTGTCCCCTTCCATACTCTGGCTACAGGATGTATCTACTTCAGTCTTAATATCCCTGCTGTTAGGAGTCTCAGCCAGGGTCACCCCCATATCTTCTCAGGTGCCTCCAAAATTCCAGGTCTTCATCTGGTCTCAGAGATGCCCCAACACCATTTTCCCTCTCCCTAAGCCCTTTTACCCACACCTGATCCCCTCTCCTGTTCCTCTCTTCAGCCCCCGAGCCCACCCACTTCCTCTCTCCCTCCACTTCTCATGTCTGTGATGTCTATTTTATTTCCCCTTCTTAGTGGGATTCAAGTATCCTCTCTTGATCCCTCTGTTTATTTGGGTCTGTGGGTTGTATCATGCTTATCCTGTACTATAGGGTTAGTATCCCAGGTTAGTTATTTTTGTAGACTGTCTCAGCTCTCTGTGCTCTCATGTATGGATACGTATGCTTGGGCAAGGGTATCACAACAGTGGCACACACTGTTTTGTCAAGTGGTACATACTTTCACTTTCAGTGTCTGCCAGGCTTTTCTACCGCAGATTTAATACCCTGCACCTCCATGAGTACCTTGACACTCTGTGTCTTGGTCCTCATCAGAATGTTAATGCATTTGCCATACACTGACATTAATATGGATTCATGATTTATGTGTCTTCTGTAGTGGACTGGACTGTTACTGTTTGATTTAGTCTGCTGGGTCTAAGTGACAAATGATTTATAAACAAAGGTTTTACTTTTCACAGTTTGAACTCTGGAAAGTCTAAAGTTAAATTATAAGGTCTAGTTGGGGGCATGCTTGTCTACAGTCCTGTTCTCACTTCAAACTCAGTGTTCTAAAGGGCCACATGATTTTGTAAGGTCTCTTCAATAAGGTTATGAACCTATTTATAAGGGCTTCACCTCCCAAACCTGAGTACCTCCCAAAGATCTCATGCAGTTCTATTACTTTGGGTCTCAGAACTTCAATGTAGGAATTTTGGGAGGACATAGATATGCAGATCATTTTGATGTTTAAATTGTTTTGTCATTTGACCAATGAGAGCTTATATATCTGGCTTCTGTGTCTTTTTTTCTTTCCATTTTTAATCTAAATTTTTATTAATAACACTTTATTCACTTTGAATCCCTCTGTGCCCCCTCCCTCCTCCTCTCCCAATACCATCCTCCCTCTCCCTTCTCTACACATGTGCCTATCCAAGTCCACTGATAGGGGACGTCTTCCTCTCCCTCCCTCTGATCATTGTTTATCAGGGCTCATCACAAATAACTTCACTGTCTTCCTCTGTGGCCTGGTAATGTTGCTTCCCCCTCAGGGTGAGGTGATCAAAGAGCAGGCCAATCAGTTCATGTCAGAGACACTCCCTATTCCTATTACAATGGAACCCACTTGGACACTGAACTGCCATGGGCAACATCTGTGCACGGTTCTAGTTTATCTCCATCAGTGGTCCTTGGTTGGAGTTATCAGTCTCAGAAAAGAACCCTCTGCCCAGATTTTTTTTGGTTCTGTTACTCTCCTTGTGGAGCCCTTGTCCTCTCCATGTCTCATTATTTCCTAATTCTTTCTTGAAGTTCTCAGCACTCTGCCCAAAATTTGGCTACATGTCTCAGCATCTTCTCTGATATCCTGCAAGGTAGAGCCTTTCAGATTCCCTCTGTGGTAGGCTCCTGTCCTGTTCCCTGTTTTCTCCCTCTTCTGATGTCCATCCTCTTTGCCTTTCTGAATAAGGATTCAGCATCTTAGCCAGAGTCCTCCTCCTTCATAAATTTCTTTAGTTGTACAGATTTTAGTATGTTTATCCTATACTATATTTATAATATCCACTTAAGAGTAGTATATACCCTGTGTGTCTTTCTGCTTCTGGGATACCTCACTAAGGTGATCTTTTCCAGTTCCCACCATTTGCCTGCAATTTTCATGATTTCCTTGTTTTTTATTGCTGAGTAATATTCCATTAAGTAGATGTACCACAATTTCTGTGCCCATTCCACAGTTGAGGGGCATCTGGATTGTTTCCAAGTTCTGACCATTACAAATAAAGCTGCTACAAACATGGTTGAGCAAATGTCTTTGTTGTATACTTGAGCATCTTTTGGATATATGCTTACGAGTGGTATAGCTGAATCTTGAGGAAGCAGTATTCCTAATTGTCTGAGAAAGTGCCAGATTGATTTCCAATGTGATGTACAAGTTTACATTCCCACCAGGTGTGGAGGTTTCCTCTTTCTCAACATCCTCTTCAGCATGTATTGTCACTTCAGCTTTAGATCTTAGCTATTCTGATGGATGTAAGGTGAAATCTTGCAACTGTTTTGATTTGCATTCCCCTGATGACTAAGGGCATTGAACATTTCTTTAAGTGTTTCTCTGCCATTCCTGTATTGAGAATTCTCTGTTTAGCTCTGTATCCCATTTTTTAATTGGATTACTTGATTTGTTGCTGTTTAACTTCTTGAGTTTTCTATATATTCTGGATATTAGCCCTCTTGTCAGATATAGGGTTAGTGAACATCCTTTCCCAATCTGTAGACAGTGTCCTTTGCTTACAGAAGCTTTTCAGCTTCATGAGGTCCCATTTATCGAGTTTTGGCCTTAGAGCCAGTGCTGTTGGTGTTTTGTTACACCAGCCAAAAAACAAGACCTGAGAAAGATATTTTCCTGATACAGGCAAGAAGAGCATAAGGGTCCTTTCCAAAGCAATGGTTTTCTTCAACAAAGCAAGCACCGGGATTTAACTTAGGGCATATGGATATGTTCAAATGTGGGTTCCCTACTCAGAGCCATGCTAAATTAAGTCCTATTCTGAATGTGATCATAATGTAAAATCAGAGATAAAAAGACACTTTTGGCTCAAAGTCATGCAGAAATATGTGTATTTTTTTTTTTCCAATGGACAGAAATGCCCCTGAGATTTTTAATTGTGACCACAAGTTCTTAACTGAAAATTAAGTAAATGAGGCCATGAAACTAGATTGCACAGGAGGCAATACCATCTGGTAGTCATGATGTCTGATCTATGAGGGGGATGTTTCTCACACAAAGGACAGAGAGCACAAATTCAGAAAACTTCTAACATCCCTGTGTACACTATAACTCAGGAAAAAAAATCTATAACTTGAAATATAGTATGCATTTTGAAATCATTTTGATACATGACATTTCTACATAGCTATGGCTGTCTTAGAACTGTCCATGGAGCTGGGCATGGTGGCATATACCTGTAATCCCTGCACTCAAGGAGGAAGAGGCATGGATTTATGTGATTTTGAGGATGACTGGGTCTACAAAGTGAGTCCATAACAGCCAACTCTACACAAGAAAATTGTGTCTCAAAAACAACCAGAGAAGACACTCTGTGGAACAATATGGCCTCAGTCTCAGAGAGATCAGCCTGCCACTGAATCCTAGGTTTAGGATGACAGGGATGCACTTCTGAGCCAAGCTTTGATTTTTAAGTGGTCTATCCTTGAATCAAGGAATTAAAGGATAAAATAAGATGTACAAAGGAACCATTTTCCTTTTAATGAGCAGCAATAAGTCTTCAAATTCTACAAATAGTTTGTCTTCTCTAAGTGGCTACATTGCTTTGTTAATTTCATCATTTATAACTGGATATTAGACATATAATATAGGATAATCATACTAAAATCTGTACAGCTAAAGAAGCTAATCAAGAAGGAGGACCCTGGGTAAGATGCTCAATCTTCATTCAAATAGGCAAACGGATGGACATCAGAAGAGGGAGAAAATAGGGAACTGGACAGGAGCCTACCACAGAGGGCCTCTGAAAGACTATCCAGCAGGGTATCAAAACAGATGCTGAGACTCATAACCAACTTTTGGGCAGAGTGCAGGTAATCTTATGAAAGAAGGGGGAGATAGAAGGACCTGAGGGGAATGGAGCTCCACAAGGAGAACAATAGAATAAAAAAATCTGGGCACAGTGATTTTTGGAGACTCATACTCCAAGCAAGGACCACAAATGGAGATAATGTAGTACCCCTGACAGATTCAGCTCATTGCAGCTTAGTGTCTCTAGTAATGGGAAAAAGGACTGTCTCTGACATGAACTCAGTGCCTGGCTCTTTGATCACCTCTGCCTGTGGGGGGAACAGCCTTACCAGTCCACAGAGGAAGACAATGAAGACAGTCCAGATGAGACCTGATAAACTAGGTTCAGATGGAAGGAGAGAAGTACCTCCCCTATCAGTGGACTGGGGGAGGAGCATAGGAGAAGAGGGAGAGAGGGTAAGATTGGGAGGGGATGAGGAGGGATCTATAGCAGGGATACAAAGTGAATAAACTGTAATCAATAAAAATAATGTAAAAATGCTGGAGTGTGTTTGTGTGTACATACATAAGTTATGGTGTATACATGCTACTAAGAGTACAACTTATTGCTATTTATTATCTACATCCCATTTATAAGTTCTTCACATGGAACACAAAGAGTCTTTTGGCCAGTGACTACACTGGCCCTTATTTAGCGTGAAAATATATTTACATATCTGCTAGTGTGTGAATTTGCATACACAGTAGCTCAACTATAAAAACATTAGATAAATCTCTAACAGTGATATGGACTACTCAGGGACTGAGCGCAAATCATCACACTTAGCAATAACTAAATTTACCCACTGAGACAATTCTCTGATCTTCACTTGCAGTTTTGAGAAATTCTTAAGAATAAGTCTTTACTCCTAAGAAAGAACTAACACATTCCAAAACAAGACAGGAGTGTATAATTTTCATTTGCAAGTAGCATTTATTAATCAAATAATTTCATTTTCTTCCTTCCTCAGATGACAATATATTCATAATCAGAATAGAAGACAATACTGTACTGATGTAATTTTTCAAGTAAGTTTTATGAGTCTCAATGAGCTTAGTGGGGGAATGTTTGTGGTATGCAAAAGAGACAACATACCTTGAAGATCATAGAACCATGACGAAAATAGATCCCACACTCCTCATATATCTGTCATAGCCTAAGAATGAATAGTCCATCACACACATAACATGTCTTTTTGAAATAAATCTTGTTGCTGTTACATTAACTATCACTTCTAGATAAATCTCTATAAAGGCAATACTTCAAGATGATGTGCCGTATAGTAAATATGGGAACATGTAGAAGCATGAAACTTCAAACAATATATACATACCTGCGTACACACATACTATAAAGCATCAATTAATTATTGATATCCAAGAAAGGCTTAAAAACAAACATCTTAAATGAATTTGTGAAAACATAAAAAAGTACAAGTTCTCATAGGCCCTTCCTTGAAAACTATGATCTCACACTGCCTGATATAAATAAGCAATGGACCACATAGAAGATGGGGATTCCATTCTATACATTGCAGCAGAAAAATAACTATCGCGAAGTGGAAATGCATTAGAAGATGAACAGCTGCCACAGAGGAAATATCAGAACAACCTAATAAACTTCTGTGAATGGATTTGCTACACACACAGCAAATTCAATAGCTACTCCAATGTTTCAAAATTCAGACCACAACCACAATTGGTGATCTCCTCCATTATAATGAAGTGAACATGGTAAATAATTACTTCCTCTGAGGCTCTTTTAAAAACAGATTCAAAATAGTTTCTATTCTTGGAAATGAATACATTTTTATGTCCAAAGTAATAACGCTTTTGCATAAATAAGATTGCTCTCTTCTATGAATTCTTTTCTACTTCCTGACATAAAGGTGATATATTAAGATTTAAGATATTTACAGTACTAGATACATGGCTTTGCAGTTAAGACAAGTTCATTCCCAGGACCTAGTTCAGGTTTTGGACAACTTTCTATAATTCCTGGTATGAGAAAATCAGTGGGTCTAGTCTACATGGAAACTAGAATGGACAGGCACATAAACACACAAAGAAAAACTATTATCACATAAGGGAAATTAAAACAAATTCTTAAATATATGTTTACTCATGAATGTTTTACTTGTATAAGCATTCATTACTGAATTCAGGTGTTGGGGCAACTACAGGCTTATCTACAAATGTCTTCATCATGAATTCCTTCATGTAAGAGAAATCAAACATGTAGGTTTGAAATCAGAGAAATGAATCCTTTTCAGTTGGTGGTATCATTTGGGAATGTTTAAAAAAATGTATCCCTGCTGGAGAAAGTATGTTACTTGGGGTGGGCTTCATAGTTTTCAGCTGCATACCTTCTGTAGTTCCCACTCGCTGCTTCATGCTGCAGGTGGTGGTTGTGAGCTCCAAGCTTCCTACTTTAGCTGCCATGTAGGACACTTGTGTTACAAAATTTATAGTGATCCCATATCCTCTCAGGTCATAAGGCAAAGTAAACACATTTGCAAGTTGCCTTAGACATTGTGTTTAGTCACAGAAAATGCACTAATACCCACACATAAATTTTATTACTGGGTGATTTATTTCACGGAATTGAACTGAATTGTGAAATGGATTATCTTATTGTTTCAATCCATATGCCTTTGGTCCATGAGATTTCAATTGGAAACAAAATAAGGATGAATGTCACAAACACATGCATACATCTTTGACAGTTGTTAGAATTTTCCTCCAAAATAATCTAGTGTAATTGAATGCAAGCTGGTGGGTCAAAGATCTTAACAAATTTTTTATTCTAATAGATGTTCTTCCGAATGCATTCTTTTAGGTTCTCAAAGACTACTGTGATATACAAAGGCTTTAAGATGTAGCCCACACAGTAAAGCTTTTACTCTTATAGAATGGTAGCATGAAGCAGAAAACCTTACCATACTGACTACATTCATGGGGTTTCCCTGCAGCATGACTTTTTCTCATGATTTCAAAGAAAACCCTATGAAAAGGATTTACCACTTTGCTTATTCAGAGGGTTTCACTGCAGTGTGTGTTCTTTTATGTATTTGGAGACAACTGTATTAAGAAAGGCTTTATCACATGAAGGCATGTGTAAGGTTTCTGAATACTATCTGACCATTTGTATACTTGAAGATGACTTTGATATGTAATACATGTAAAAGCAAATTGTATGTGGGAACATGCAAAAGCAATTTGTCCTAAGTATTTCCTTTTAGTTACGAGCCTTCAATGACTTATAAGGTGAACATTAGTTTAAGTTCATAGTCCCTAGGAAAGCTGTAAACTTCCCAATAGCTGACCGGCTTTAATTACTTAACTTTTGATGCCTAAAACATGACTGTTCCATACCATGATTTCTGGTCTCCTTACATAATGACTGACCCAAAACACAGATTCTCTTTCCTAAAACATAGTACATTTTCCTAACCACAAAAGAACAAATGGATATGATTGTTTTGATTGTAAAACCTACATTTTGCATCAGGTGACTTCCTCAATGACGTAAACAAATCCCATATCCCTAAACCATGACTGATGGAAATAATTCAGTTGTAAAACAGTAAAGATGTTCATGGTTTTCAAGCTCAGAACCTCTGTAACTTTCTGGCTCATTGGATGGGTAGGCATCACAATTCAACATTATGTGGTCCCTAATCAAACAGAATGAGAGTAATTTTTTTATCTGTATTGACCTCTTTGAGTTGTATTGGATTCAGTGGACAGAAGAACACAAAAGCCTTACAATATTGATTATATTCAGATTTTCTCTCCATTGTGAAACTTTAATGATGAAACTTTTATGATGATGTAGAATATAGATATGTGCAAAGATCTCCCATTTTAACACATTCATAAAATTTCTCACTGTATGAATTCTTTCATGATGATGAAGATTATACAAATGTGGAGTAGCTTCACCATGTAAATACACTCATAGTCTTTCTTTCCGGTATGAATTCTTTCATGACGTTGAAGATGATTGTGTGCAGCACGTTTTTATTAGGAGATGACAGTTATGTGAAAAGGCTTTACCACAAAGGAAACATTAATAAGGTTTCTCTCAAGTGTGAGCTCTTTTATGTATTAGGAGATGACTGTTACATACAAAGGCTTTCACACATTGATTACATCCATAAGAGTTCTCTCCAGTGTGAGTTCTTTTTTTGTATTAGGAGACAACTGTTACATGCAATGGCTTTACCACCTTAGTTACATTCGTAAGGTTTCTCTCTAGTATGTGTTCTTCATGTCATAGGAGATTACTATTATGTCAAAATGCTTTATCACATTGGTTACATTCATAAAGTTTCTACCCAGTGTGCTTCTTCTATGTACATAGAGATTATTATGGCATGCAAACTTTTTCACACATTTTTTTTTATTTACAGGGTTTCACTCCAATAAGTGTTCTTCTTCAAGATAAGTCTTACATGAAAAGACTTCATGACATTAGCTATATTCATAAGGATTTTCTGCAACAGTTTTTTATATCTTCAGAAAACACTGTTATCTGCAAAGGCTTTCCCACATTGGTTACATTCAAAAGGTTTCTCTCCAGTGTGAGTTCTTTTATGAACAATGAGATTACTGTTCTTTGCAAAGGCTTTCCCACATTGGTTATATTCATAAGGTTTTTCTCCAGTGTGAGTTCTTTTATGTCTTAGAAGCTCACTGTTAGATGCAAAGGCTTTCCCACATTGGTTACATTCGTAGGGTTTCTCTCCAGTATGAGTTCTTTTATGTCTTAGAAGATCACTGTTCTTTGCAAAGGCTTTCCCACATTGGTTACATTCATAAGGTTTCTCTCCAGTGTGAGTTCTTTTATGTATTAGGAGATGACTGTTCTGTGCAAAGGCTTTACCACATTGGTTACATTCATAAGGTTTCTCTCCAGTGTGAGTTCTTTTATGTATTAGAAGATTACTGTTACATGCAAAGGCTTTACCACATTGGTTACATTCATAAGGTTTCTCTCCAGTGTGAGTTCTTTTATGTATTAGGAGATGACTGTTCTGTGCGAAGGCTTTACCACATTGGTTACATTCATAAGGTTTCTCTCCAGTGTGAGTTCTTTTATGTATTAGGAGATTTCTGTTACATGCAAAGGCTTTACCACATTGGTTACATTCATAAGGTTTCTCTCCAGTGTGAGTTCTTTTATGTATTAGGAGATGACTGTTACATGCAAAGGCTTTACCACATTGGTTACATTCATAAGGTTTCTCTCCAGTGTGAGTTCTTTTATGTGTTTACAGATTACATTGGTTACATTCATAAGTTTCTGTGAGTTCTTTTAGTGTGAGTTCAAACACTGAGCTTTACTCTGCAAAGGCTTTACCACATTGGTTACATTCATAAGGTTTCTCTCCAGTGTGAGTTCTTTTATGTCTTAGAAGATCACTGTTAGATGCAAAGGCTTTACCACATTGGTTACATTCATAAGGTTTCTCTCCAGTGTGAGTTCTTTTATGTATTAGAGCTGACTGTTCTGTGTGAAGGCTTTACCACATTGGTTACATTCATAAGGTTTCTCTCCAGTGTGAGTTCTTTTATGTATTAGGAGATTTCTGTTACATGAAAAGGCTTTACCACATTGGATACATTTATAAGGTTTCTCTCCAGTGTGAGTTCTTTTATGTATTAGGAGACTACTGTCATGTGCAAAGGCTTTACCGCATTGGTTACATTCATAATGTTTTTCTTCAGTGTGAGTTCCTCCTTTATGTCTTAGGAGACCACTGTTAGATGCATAGGTTTTACCAAATCGGTTACATTCATGAGGTTTCTCTCCTATATGTATACTTTTATGTCTTAGGATATGACTTTTATGTGCAAAGGCATTACCATATTGGCCACATTCATAATGATCCACACCAGTATGCATAATTTTACATGTGTGGGGACTATTGTGATGTGCAAAGACTTCATCTTGAGTATCTTCAGGGAGTTTGTCTGCACAATGATTGTTTTCATACCTGCAAATATAATTGGCACATATGACATCTTTTCCACATTCATTACACTAATGGATGTTTTTGCCACATGACTTAATTTTGCAGTTTGAATTAAAGGTAAAGAAGAATTACATTTTGAGTTTTCATCATTATTTTTATATTCACGGTGTTCTCTACTGGTTGTTTTGCTAAGCCAGCAATCAGCTAAGTACTGATGAAATCATAGTATTGTTAGTTCTATAGCTGATCACCTGTCATATATTTTGTAAACATTTGTCCTTCCTTACTTATCTATTGGAAATAATAACGAGCTAACAAGTGATAGCAGGATGCAAAATGGAGGACAGAACTTCTGAGAGAGGGTTGCTGCAAAGGAGAAAGCAAATGACACACCATTCACCAGCATGACAATGAGGTTAACAGATGGACATGACCATGAACAAAGAAGTAGAGCTGGCCATGCATCCGGACACTGTGCTAGGTTTGTTTTAGGGAAACAAAGGGTTCAGAATCTGCCCAGTAAATTGCCTAAGCTTTAAAATATAAAAAAAAAACCTCTGCATCATTATTTGTACTGCTGGAAGCTCTAAATATCCCATATAAACATAATAGGTATCAATTTTTAAACATCTACTCAAAATGGGGACTACTATACCTTTTAGTTGTTCTGGGTGGTACATTGTTTCTTTCAATATACACATATTAAAATGACTTGTACTCATTGTGATATATGATATAACTATTAAAAGAATAATAATAAATGATATGGTTCCATGATGCATTCACACATTTGATTTTTGTTCATCACAGACATGTGCTATAGGGATTATGATTTTTCCACAACAGCATTCTTGACTCTAAAAAAAAATGCCCTTCTCACAAAACTTAGCAACATTACTACAATTATATGAGTAAACCCATGTTTGAATATACTTTCATCACCTATTTACTGTAAATACATTTGGCAATACCTGAGCTGTAGGAGACTAAACAAATTCCAGTTTTACCTCATAGCGCTAATGAGGAAATAATTTATATATTGATCTTGCATAAGTATGATTTCCTTGCACTCTTTCTTAGAGGAGTGCCTTGTAAACATACATCAAATACCTAACATGGAGGTATGTGGTTTAGAAACATGATAGTCATCATCAATAAATACACTTAAAGGAGTTCATTTACACTGTCCCTTCTCTTTCAAAATTTCAGAACATATTAAAATTTTCTCAGAAACATAATCATATCAGATTACAATGAAAATTACCTTGTGTGTCTTCTAGAACTTTGACAATGCTCTTCTATATTATGACTTTCCCAATTGTAGCCTAAAATACAGTAACAGAAAATGTATGATTTATTATTGGAAATAAGACAAAATTTAAGTCATGCTCTATGGTCAATCAAAGAACCATTCACCTCATTCTTCCTCATCCTCAAGAGAAATTGTAGAAGCACTTCCATAATGAATAAAGTGTTTTCCCCATATTTTAAGAAGTAAAGAAAATTCACTGTCCTACCTATAGCAGTGAGGTTCCTGTAGGTCTCCAGCATTACATCTTTGTAGAGATTCCTCTGGGAAGGATCCAGCAAAGCCCACTCTTCTCCAGTGAAGTTTACATGCACATCATTGTAGGTCAATATACTCTAAAATATCCACACACATGTACAACAGAAAGCATGATACTTAGAATACTGGCGATGTATCCTTCATTTACAATATTTTCAATTTATTCTGATGGTTCTTCTACTTATTTTCTGACACACAAGTTGTAATGTAATCACCAACTCTTTTTAGAAGTAAACTTAATAGTGAGGTTCACCTCTCTAATTTCTGCATCCTGTTAGTAGGATATAGCCTTGCAAGAGAAATGTCAATTAATAGGTAAAGAGAGAGAGAGAGAAAAAAACAGATCAACAGTACTGAGCCCACATGAGAGAAATAGTATAAACGATTCCTGACTCTTATAAGAATGGGCAGGCTGGGTGTATTATCTGATGAATTTAATTCCAAAAATCACCCAAGAAACAGTGGCTGGTGTATTTCACAGAGCTGGATGGTAGACAGCTCTTTGCAATAAGTTCCAGGACACTCAGGGGTACATAATACGATCCTGAATAATATGCAAAAATTAATCAAACAAACAAGATAAAAAACTTAAAGATCTTTCTCAAGTTTCTACAAAGAGTTATACAACCACTCCAGTTCTGCATAAATATCTAGAAACCTGAAGTGCCTCATTTTAAACTGTAATATCAATATTTTTTTAAAAAAATGAAATGTATGTTTGAACAATTACAAAAGGGGAGGGAAATATTAGCAATTTAAATGCTGATCATAAATAGGCAACATGGTGGATGGAGGTATGACTCAGTGGTTAAGAACACTATCTGTTCTTCTAGAAGACCTGGGTTAAATTCTCAGCACCCACCTGACAGCTAATAACTGTAACAAAAATATATTCAATAAAATACTCGCAAAACAAATCTAGGCACACATCAAAGATATACATGATGAACAAATTGGCTTTATCTCCGGGATACAAGGATGGTTCAACATATGAAAACCCATCAATGTAATCAACCATATAAACAAACTGAAAGACCAAGATCACATGATCATCTCATTAGATGAGAAAAAGCCTTTGACAAAATCCAACACTCCTTCACGTTAAAAGACTTGGGAAAATCAGTAATACAAGGAATAAGGCACATACTTAGCGTAATAAAAGCAGGAAAAAGCAAGCTGATAGCCAACATCAAATCATTTGGAGAGAAACTTAAAGAAATTCCATTCATATAAGGTACAGGACAAGGATGCCTCCCCTCTCCATATCTCTTCAATGTACTCCTTAAGTCCTAGCTAAAGCAATAAGACAACTGAAGATTGTCAAGGAGATACAAATTGGAAAGGAAGAATTCAAAGTATCACTATTCATAGATGATTTAGTAGTATACCTAGGTGACCCAAGAAATTTTACCAGAGAATTCCTACAGTTGATATACAATTTCCACAAAATGGCTGGGAACACAACTAACTAAAAATTTCATTAGTCCTTCTGTATACAAATTAAAAATTAGCTGAGAAAATGAAATTTGGAAAAAATACCTGAACAGTAGCTAAAACAACATGAAGTGAAAGACCTCTATGACTAGAATTTGAAGTCTTTAAAGAAAGAAACTGAAGAAAATATCAAAAGATGGAAAGATCTCCCAAACTCATGAATATAAAGGATCAACATAGTAAAACAGCATTCTTTTTAAAATTTTTTATTGATTACACTTTATTCACTTTGTATCCCCCTGTAGCAGACTTCCTACTCCCCTGCAAAATGTTCCCTTTATCCCCCTTCTCTAAAACAGCATTCTTACAAATACAGTCTACAGGTTAAATGCATTTCCCAACAACATTCCAACATAATTCTTTATAGACCTTGAAAGAGCAAACATTAACTTCAAATGGAAAAATAAAATACCCTTGATAGCATTACAATCCTGTACAATGGGAATAAGACACAGAAATAAAACCACACTCTGACTTGGACTTTACTTTCAACAAAGAAGGACAATCATACAATGAAAAAAAAGACAGCATCTTCAACAAATGGTGGGAGTCTAACTAGATGTCTGCATGTAGAAAAATGAAAAGAGACCCTTTTTTATCACCCTGCAAAAACTCAATTCTAAGGGGTTCAAAGACATTCACATAAAACCAGACACTCTAAAACATTTAGAAGACAAGGTGGAGAAAATTCTGGAACTCATTAACACAGGAAACCAACAACATCACAGGCTCTGAGATCAACAATTAATAAATAGGATCTCAAAAAACTGAAAAGCTTCTATAAGTCAAAGGACACTATCAATACAACAAAACAGCAGTCAACAGATTGGGAAAATAAGTACACCAACCCTACATCAGACAGAAAGGTAATATCCAAAATATACAAAGAACATAAGAAATTAAACACCAACAAATCAAATAAAACAATTTAAAAATGGGGTTCAGAGCTAAACTGAGAAGTCATAACAGAGAAATTTCAAATGGCTGAGAAACACTTAAAGAAATGATCAAAGTCCTTAGCCATCAGAAAAATGGAAATCAAAACGACTCTAAGATTCCATCTTACACCACGCAAATGGCTAAGATAAAAAACTCAAGTGACAACACATTCTGGTAATGATGTGAAGAAAAGGGAACTTTCCTCCAAGGCTGATGGGAGTGAAAACTTGCACAACTTCCCTGGTAATCAAACTGCTGCATTCAAGAAAATTGGGAATAGTTCTACCTCCATACCTCTATACCACTCCAGGAATACATCCAAAAGATGTTCCATTATAGAACAAGGACATTTGTTCTACTATGTCCATACCTGTTTTATTCATAACAGTCAGAAAGTGAAGAATGGATAAAGAACTTCTAGTACATTTACACAATGGAATACTCCCAGTTATTAAAAATAAGAAATCATGGAAATTGTGGGCAAATGGATCAAACTAGAAAACATCATCATGAGAGAGGTAACCCAGACACAGAAAGAAACACTTTGCTTATAAGTGAATATTAGACCTATAGTACAGGATGAGCATACTAGAATCCACACACCCAAAGAAGCTAAGTAACAAGAAGGGTCCATGTGAGGTTGCCAGAATGTGTCACTCAGAATAGAAAACAGAACAAACAACAGGAGTGGATGAAGAGAGGGAACTGGGCAGAAGGTGGAATGTGGAGGGAAACAAATGTGGGTATCAGATGTGGGGAGAATTGTAGTAGGAGGAGAGAAGGCTGAGAACAAGAAGGGAAACTGAGGTGGTTTCTCTTTGGAGTCATTTGACAGGGAAGGTTCCTGAGAGGACCTGGGTGTGACCTGGGTGTGACTCTATCTGAGACTTCTAACGGAGGTGCAGGGGAAAAGAGATGGAAAATGATGTTACTACCTCTTAGCCACACAGGACTAGTGGAGAGAGGAACAACAACTGAACCACAAAACACACGATCCAAAAATAACCCTGCCTATAAGAAGCTTATGGATAATGATGCAACAAAGACTGAGGGAAAGTCCAACCAATAATTGGGCCAACCTGAGTCCCACCTTACACTACAGAGCCAGCCAATGAAACTGTAAATGTTGCTTTGATGAGCTTGGAGAAAAGAGCCTAAACATGCCTGTTATCTCAGAGGCTCCACCCAGCAGCCAATGGAGACAGATGCTGGAACTTGTACCTAAGCATGGGGTGGATCACTGGGGGTCTTATGGAAGTACTGGGGGAAAGATGGAAGAACCTGGAGGAGATAGGAAGCCACAAGAAGACTAACAGAGACAAGTAAACCAGACCTGTGGGGGGGTTTACAGAAAATGAGGCATCAACTAAGAAGCATGCATGTTCTAGATCTGGGCCTCTTGAACTTATCTGTACTTTGGGTGGCTTGGTCCATGTGGGTTGAGTGGTAAGTGGAGGGGTTTGTTTCTAATATTAACTCTACTGCCTGCTATTAGATCCTCTCCCCATCAGGCATGCCTAGACTGGCCTTAGTGGATGAGGATATGCTCAGTTCTGATGTGACTTGATGTGCTGCAATAGAGTAATACAGGAAAGTAGGGCTCCATTTTTTTTTTTGAGGGGAGGAAGAAGGGTGAGGGTAGACTGAGAGCAGAGGAAGGAGGGATCATCCTTTGGATGTAAAGTCAAAAAACAAACTAATCTCTTTAAAATATTAATATACTCAGAGAGAGATACAGTGGAATTGTGAGGGGATAACAGAGGGGGCTGTATGTAGGATATGGCAGAGAGCTCTCATACCGTCAAAATAAACCAACTTTTTTTTTCATTTTTATAGTATACTATAAAAGCACATTTGCTTTTTATTTCTATAATAACTCTTGCTCTAAAAAGCCTGATATTTTATTTTTCCTTCTCCACATATCAAATAAAAGTATGTTACAAAAATTCTTTGAAAGTGATTGCTTCACCTAGGTTGTGCTGTTTCTGCCCTTCATTTTCTATTTCGAACTATAAGGTAGACAAGATGACTGAAGCTCTCCTACCCAATGGACAAATGGGAATGTAGCAAGATTGAAATCAGAGAGAGAGAGAGAAGTTTGTTGATTTGACACTGCTTATGCTGTAATTATATGCTGTTTCAACCCAATATAGCACTGAGTGTGAGAGTCTTTTATAAGTGTGTAATCCTTTAACTATTGTTACTGTCTTCATTCATTTACCATACTGTACTCCTGGCCTCAACAAATGAGGAATTAGATTATTTTAAAAGTTATGCCACCACAAATATAAATGCAATAAGCATGAGAATTCAGATACTTCTTTAAAACTAATCAAAATACATGAAAATTTACTGAGAAGACTATTGGGATCAATCACAACTCTGTCATTTTATGAGAGCTCTGTGCAATGCAGGCACACATAAACATGGGTACTATGAGAATGTGTGAAAACATGGTATATTGTGCTGTTTTTGCAAATGAGGGGGTACGGGTGTAGGTAATATCTGCAAATACATCAGAATACATACACTAAATACTTGCAGTTTTACATTAACTATAACAACACAACTTGATGTTACCTAATTTTAGTTTGTATGCATGGGAAATTCCAAATTCAAGAGTTTATTTTGTATGCTAATAGAAGATCCCATATCACATTCAAATTTATTGTTCAATTCTGGACCATGTTTTATTTTCACTTTTTGTCTTCTCAAATTATACTTGGTGGGATAGCTTTTCTGATCATAACAATGTATTTTGTGCCAGTAAACTTTATACTGAAGTCTTCTTTCTATGACTGTGTAAATTATTTCATATCACTTTCAAATTTATATACTAACTCTAGGTTGCTAAACAAATTATTATGTAGGATAATATCTACACTTTTATACTGTAATAAACAGCACCAATGAAATGATGTATTTAAAAAACAAAGATGTTGGTTATTTTCTATTTCAATATGAATTGAACAGAATCTAAAGAAAATTTCTATGAATTTCTAAGAGAAAAGCTGATTCCAAAGCTATATCCCATGAAAAACAACACAGAATTCCAAATGAGATAATGAAGTAAGATTGCACACATGGGCAGCTGTGACCTCAAAACGTATCTCAGAGCTACAACTATCAAGAATGTGTACAACAGTTGTGACAAAAGTAGGAGATGAAGAGAAAAAGCCAAAATCATAAGCCTAAAATTATATTCAAATTTTCCTCAAAAGACCCAAGGAAGGTCTGCCAGGAAAAATGTGTACTTGACCATATGTACTTTTGTTTATATGTGTACAGAAATTAAATAAACACAGACTTCAAAACTCTTACAAAAGCAACCCAAACTGACCACTAACATACATTTCTGATCCACTAGCTACTGTAGATGAATCTTCTAAAAGGAGAGACCATATGCTCTATGCTATGGAGCTCTCTGTGGAAAAAAAGTGATCAAAAATGTGGGCTACAATTCTCCACCCACTCATGAGTTCTTGTGGTTTCAAGCAAATCCAGCCCTACTGAAAGCCACACACAAACCAATGTGGTGAGTGTTTTCATGTTTGCTTATTCCCACATGGATTGTGCCACAAGATATGGAATCTGCCCTATCTACCTCCCCAACACCATGCACACCTTAAAAACCTCTGCATCTCAGAAATTCCTTTTGTGTCCTGAAATTAAATTTTCTGGAATCATACCACTGTGGTAGAAAGCAGAGAAATGATAAAAAGATTCCAAAATAATTGCTGAAGAATGCACATCACCCCCTTTCTACCAGCTTCAAAACTATTTATAAAATTTGCCACACAAAACTGAATGTGAAATGCAAGGTCATCAGTTTTCCACTCTGTCTTCCCACCACACACCAAAAGCAATGTGTGTTTGTGCACACTGGATAGTGATATTTTAATCATCACAGCTTAAACTGCCAGGGTTGCAGGGGAATTCTCCCAGCCTACCAACTACTGCCCTCAAGGAATCCACACTCAAGGGAGAGTTGGAGACCAAGGACCACTCCCAAAGTCAACACATATATCAATAAAATGACAGTTGACTCACGGTCTCAGCACCACCATATCAGACTCTGAAAGCTTAGCACACATGTTCCTCCTGGTTTTGGGACAGTGGCCCACACACCCACCATTGCATGGTTTGTGGTCTCTCTCACAGTTCTCTTCAGCTGCATCAGAAAAGAATCCTGGAAAGAAACTATGAGCTACTTCCCACTGGTGCTGCTGACTGGCAGGTCTGCCCAAGGTCCCTCATTTCCTTTGACCACCTGGCTAGGCTTCAGGACAGTAGCAGCTCCTCTACTGGAGGATCAGATCAAATGACTCAGACAGCTGAGGCTTTCCCAGCAGGGCCCTTCTACCTTAGGGGCAGACAGAGCCCTACTCTAAGAAATATGTATTTTATTACAACTTTCCAGTCTCCAGGACACAAGGAGACAGTTCCTCTTCCAAGTCACAGGGTCCTTTGTGTGCATGTTCCAACACAAAATCAGTGTTCAGTGCAGCTATCTCTACCTCATACCTGAGAAATCCCAAAGCCAAACAAGTCAAAGTCAAACAGTAACAATAATTATAGCAAAAAAAGTGACCATGAATTTGAAAGTAAGGAGTGGTAAATGGGAAATGAATGAAAAAATAAATTAAAAAAAGGTAATGACATGGATGATTTTAGGTATGCTACTGTAGAAAGTTTATTATATATAAAAGGGACAGAATAGCCAGAGACAGGGGTATCTGGGAGAGTCCAGAGGGGACATGACTGTGAGCCTTGTGAGGAAATGGAGGAGAGGAGAGGAGAAAGCCAGACCAAGAGGCCAGAATATTAAATAATAGATGAAAAAGACCAGGTAGACAAAATGGTTGGATTACAGAAGGAAGACCATTCAGGGGAAGTGGAGCTCAGCCACAGGTATGCCAACCATTACCCTACAACAAGTAAAGACAGAAGTATGCTGGGAGAACCAGCAGCTGGGCAAGCTTTGAATTTGTTAAATAGGTATCTCAGCCATTTGTCCCAGCATTTGAGACTTAAAAGTAGGGAAGAATGAAGCGATTGAAATGATTCAACTATAATCTCTAAAATTGTTTTAAAAATTTGAAACAGGTTTCATGCTCCAATAGTTTTCTGGGACTAGACATTCATAGCAGAGTACACCAAGAATTATGCATTCTTTTTCTCTAGGGGTGAGCCACTGTTAGAATAATAACTTAATTCATGTTAGGCTTGGCCACTCCAGTTTGTACAGGTCTTCTGTGTTTGTTGAACCAGTGTAACTACAGAAATTTGGCTTTTAGAAATAAGTTTAGTTCCTCTTCCGGAATCTTGATTTCCTTGGTCTGCAAACTCCAAGTATTACCAGTTTGAACTTTTCCTAGCCATCTAAAATTGAATACCTGACACTTCTGTCCAAGCAGAAAAGCTCTCACCATCCTTTTTCTCCATCCCTTTCTGTGCTATGATGACACCAGCTTCAAAGTTAGTCAGTGAACTCAGTTCATACACACGTCCCTCTTTGTTTGTAATTGGCCACCCTAAGAAAAGCCAGGGATGTTTGAGGAACCTCATTCAATTGTCTCTTTTCCATTTCACTGACCAGGTTAAGGTCCAGCCTGAAATGAGTTGTAAGACACTGGGCCACAGAGGCAGAATTAGGTGTTCAAGCAAGTCTTAACTACACAGCATGAAGAAAGGCTGAGTTTTGGGAGACATTGCTCTAAACAGAAACTAATTAGAAATCCCTTTTTAAATAGGAATGAAATTCTTCTAAAAATATTTAATTTTATTTTCTGTGCATTACTGTGAAGGTATCAGATTCCTTGGAATTGGCATTACACACAGTTGTGAGCTGACATGCGGGTGCTGGGAATTGAATCTGGTACCTTTAGAAGAGGAGACAGTGTTCTTAACCACTGAGTCATCTCTCCAGTCCCAGGAATGAAATTCTTAATGACTGGGAAATGTTGAGAAGAGAAATAAGAGATTAGAGCAGTGATACATAAAGAAAATAAAACTTAGTAAGTAACACCAACAATTGACTTTTTTGGAAAGATAAATATATTTAAAAAAAGACAGGTATACTGACTTTGAACAAAAGCAGGCCCTGCTCTGGTAGAGCTAATGGCATTAATCGGATACTGTTTGACCTTGATTCTACCCACAGTGTTAGTTGCTGAGATTGGTAACCTGATATACAAATCTACTGCCACTAGCTGAGTCTTAAATTTCTGAGCAGACATAGCTCTTTCTATGAAGACTGCACATAAATGCATAGGATAGACTTACTTGGAAATTCAATATTCACTGGTTCAACATAACTTACCCAAATTGAATACCCACCAATCTGGTCTGTTTTCACTCACATGCAAAAGTTAATGTGTGCTAGATATTGAAAAATCACTAACTCTGTGGGGATCATGTCTTTCTTCGTAGTCTGATCCCTGCAGCTGACTGCCTTAAAGTTTAGTTTTTGATCTAGCTATTGCCTACCCTGTTTCACCCAGCAATTGTACATAAAGAATTGTTCTTACTGTTCTGAACAGAAGGCAGAAACCATGCTCCACATGCAAATCCTTTCCCTGCAACTACAATGGACAGTATTGCACTCCCAAACATGTTCCTGGCTTTTGAGAGGGAACTCCATTTTATTCTCAATACATGGAGAACTTAGTGAAAGCTCTCAAGGCCTAGGCCCCAGTCTGTTACTGGCTATGATAAGAATGATAATGGGTTTGAGAAAGAACTATGCCATTTCCCTCATAGGAAGGCCTCACGGAATGCCTTCATTGATCAGGTCAGCCAAGAATACAAACAAGTTTTGTTTTGTTTGTTTTTCCTTTTCAAAGAGTTATCAACCAGTATAGACTTGCCCCTGTGGAAAAATTATTCTTTTCTCAAAAAGAAAACTGGACCTTTAGGTAAATGAATTTTAATTCAGAACATGGCTTTTCTGGCAAGAGATCACATCCAAAGGCTATAGGATCTAGTTGGAATTCAGATACACCTTTAATACCAGGAGAAAGAGATAAGCAGATCTTTGTGGTCAAGGCCAGTCAGGTATAGAGCAACCTTCAGGTATGGAAAAGCTTACGTCGGGGTGTGGTGGTACAAACCTTTAATCATAGCCCTAAGGAAACAGAGAGATGCAGATGTTTGAGTTCTAGCCATTTCTGCTCAGGCTGTTCAGCTGAGTCAGTGAGTTGAGAGGCAATACAGTCAACTTGAGTTTGCAGAATTCAGAAAAAGTTTTACTGGGGGGCTTTTACAGACACAGGTTGAAGAGAGAAACTAGGCACAGGTTGAAGACAGACAGAGCCAGAGAATGAGAACCATCCAGAAGATTATAACATATTGCCAAAGTTAGTATGAGGCCAAGCAGAACAATTCAGTCATAAACTAAGAAAAGCCAAATTGATTCAGTCACCTTGGAGGGGAGTCTGAGCCAAAACAGCTGAGTTGAACAGGCCAGCAAGATTCAGGAAAAACTAGAAAGGATGAGCTTATTCAGCACTAAGTCTCAAAGGATGAAAACATTCTAGATTACATTGTATGGAGGCTAGAGGCTTGCAGGACTAGGCCTAGGTTAGCAGATGAAGGCACTAAGCGCCTGGAGGACAATTATTTCAGGGGAATAAAAGTTACTTTAACACCTTTATGTCACCACAGGCTGTAATGTTGGTATTGACCCTGTAGGATCGCCTTGAGCAGCTTGGTAGAGGCCTGTTGTTTGATATGAGGATCGGCCTGGTAGCTGGTTGTAAATCAGAGTTTTCTCTCCTTTGCTAGGGTTGGGGCCAAATTTCTGGACAAGCTTGGTCAACATGTGTATGCTAGCATGCTAATCTCTAACAGGCCTGGTTAGCATACTATTTACCTGTGGGGTGATTTGGAGGCAGTCCTCCCTTTGGCTAAATTCTATTTAGTGTCACCTACTCTTTCCCATGCATTGGAAATCTTTTACATCATCAATTCTACTCTTCCTCATCACAGTTTAATATTGGAGTGCTACCCAACACACGAGATGCCATTTACAACCTCCAGAAAACTATCTTCGAATGGATCTCAAACCCAAAGGTTAAATGCTAACAGCAGAACTTGTAGAAGGCAGGAGAGAAACTGGAACACTGAAGACAAACTAAAGTACTCCGAATTTGGCATCCCGCCACGAGGATGATTCTGCACACAAACCCCTGCTGCAAAAGCTCTGCGTGGATGCGGCTCCCGCACTGGAGTGACTCAGTTACCACCACTGGGTCCAGCGAGCATCCAGGACCACAAGGTCCTTCCCCAGTGGCCGCCACTGACCAGCCAGTCCTGGAAGAGACCCCGCACAGCAGCTCCAGCTCCTCAGCCGCTTTCTCCTCCCCGCACTCACCATGTTGCGACTTCGGAGCTTGCCTCAGTTCCCCTTGCAGCACCGAAGCAGCGGCGGCGGCGGCAGCTGTGGCGATCAGAGCTCTTCACCCAGAACCACACGACCCTGCTCAGCAGTGGATGCTGAACCAGTATAAAGGAACCCGGAAGAACACGCCCCCTCTCTTGACTGACAGGTCCGTACGGAGACTCTGATTGGCCGGACAGTCTTGAGTGACAGGCGCCCCTACCTTAGGGTTAGGGTGTCTCCCTTAGGGTTAGACTGTGCGGAAGGGACACAGCCCATTAGTCCTTGATCCTGGCTTCTAGTCCAGTACCGCGCCTTCTCCAATCTGCGGTGATTCACATTTCAGCAGCACTAACGCCTGTCCTCCCATAGCCTAATTCTGTCTGCACACCCAACCTCGGGACAGCCTAGGGACCACCCAGCCCTCCCACCCTGGCTTCTCAGCCACTTGCTGCTCCCCTCTGTAGGAAGGGACCCTAGGCTCCCCAAAGCAAGATCTCAGGGCTTACCTGAGCTCCCCCACAGCACTCAGTAGGCAGTTCTGCTTCTTTCTCTTGGTAAATCAGGCTCAACTGCAGTGGAGTTACCCATCTGTCCCACAAATGGAAGGGGTCCTAGAATATTAACAAGTAAAGACAATTTTTTAATTATTTATACATTTTATAATTAAAGAAAAAATACAAATTAAGGTGAATTTTCTATTAAATTACCATGGTGTTTAAATGCTTTAGCAGTAATATATAATATAATATAATATATAAAAGGTAGGAATCACATACTCCAAGAAGCCCATTCCTGTGAGACGATTAACATGTCTAGAGAACATATTCAGTACAAACAAACGATGCTAATGAAATGATTGTAGGATTCTTAAGTTATGCTAAATCATATTTAGCTTTGGTGGATTGTCAAATTTATAGTGATTTACAAGTACTACAGAGGTGTTTATTAGATTTTATAAATGACTCTCACAGGAGTTATATAGTCTTCTCAGAGAACAATATGCATTGTGTTTTGTAATAAATACAAAATGAACCCTTGGCAAAAAGTATAAAAGCTGCTAACAAAATTTTGATTGGGACTGTGTGTTCCTTATACATTTCATTTCTGAATATTATGTTTTTTTAATATTTTATATTAATTAAAGATTATCACTTTGTATCCCAGCTGTAGCCCCCTCCCTCAATCCCTTCCAATCTCACCCTCACTCCCTCATTTCCATCCATGCCCCTCTCTGTCTTTTCTGAGACTGATAGTCCAACCAAGGATCATGCATGTAGATAAAATAGAACCCCTGCACAGATTTAGCCCATGGCTGCTAAGTATACAAGTGGGTGTCCTAGTAAGAGGAACAGGGTCTGTCTCTCACATGAACTCAGTGGCTGGCTCTTTGATCATCTCCTCCTTAGGGGGAGCCACCTGACCTGGCCACAGAGGAAGACAATGCAGCCAGTCCTGATGAGACCTGATAGACTAGGGTCAGATGAAAGAGGAGAACCACCCCTATCAGAGAAATTTCAAGAAACAAGATTTTTCTTTTGTGGCTTAATGCTGGTCTCAGAAAACTGCACCTATGTTTTCCTGATACCTGTAAAAACCCTGGGAGAAAAGCAGTTAACAGATGACAAACTTTGTGGAGCAGTGTTTTTAACAGCCACATCTTCCAAAATGGGAAGGTAAACAAAACAAAACATCTGTATTAGTAAAGATTCACTAGATGATCAGAACCAATAGAATGAATGCACATATGTAGAAAGTGGGTTTATTAGAATGGCTCACAGGCTGTGTTCCATGTAGTCCAACAATGACTGCCTACCAATGGAAAGTTGAAGAACCCGTGTTGCAGGATTATTTGGGCATACTGTGAACTCTGAGATGGTGTTCTTGAAAACTCTGTCTCTAGTTGTGGTATGGCTCAGTACAAGCACACACCTTTAATCCATGAGCTCTCTGCTAACACAGGCTTAAATAAACTCAACCATAGGTCAAGAGGCCAAGCAAGCAACCAGTTGACACACAAAGAACATAGGAAAAAAAAACTACAGTGAGAGGAAATTTGGAGGTCAGGTGGAGAGATGCATGTGAGGTAGAATGGAGGGACATTCTGTTTGAAAGAATTTTAAGAATGCATTGAAGGAATAGAAGCTTTTTTGTGTTCTGGGACTTTGGCTGAGTAAGAAGGTCAGCTGGGTGCTTTCTCTACCTCTCTGAGCTAGTAGGTTTTCACCAGGCATCTGACTCCAGCATCTTTATTGGTGGCATCAAATGTTTTGGATTTTGCTTAAAAACAAAAACAAACAAACAAACAAAAAAAAAAACAGTAATGGTTCAGCCAATGTGGTTGGATGTCTCAGCTGGTCTTCAGTATATATGAGAATTCTTAATAAATAGGCTTTAATGTCAGTTTTTTAAAAAGGAGCTTGCTAGCCAAAGGTAGAGCCAGCAGACAAAGAGAAAGAGCTATCATCTCCAATATCATATGTCTGTATTGTGTGTGTATATATAATCACAATGTTTTCTTGGTAAGTGGGTGGTTGCTACCTGTGAATGCAAAGGCTGGATGGGCCAGATGAATCAGTGGAAAGGCACCTGCTGCCAAGCCAGGTGACCTGAGTTCAACCCCAAACCTGCAGGTGAAATCAATGCCCCCAAGTTGTAGTCCCACCTCCATGAATTCTCATACACACATGCATAAATAAATAAAATGTAGTGAAGATTTTTTAAAAAACTACAGCGTAATGCAGCCATGACCATTCAGGCCTTTACAGCCATTGAAGCAGGACAGTCTCCCCAAGCATGGTTGGATACACGCTAAATGCACTCAAACTTTCGACCCAGAGAAGAGCATGTCTGATTGCATGAAGATTTTTTCAATGACCCCAAATGTTGAGATCAGACCTCAAACCTGCAATAAAAGATGGAGCTGGTTTCCGCCTTCCACCTCAATGCAAAAGGCTGAGGATCTGGCTTGCAGTATGTGGAAAAATTCTCATTATTTAAGCTGTGGGCTGGCTGCATAAATAAGGTTCCTGAAAACTGCATTGTTAAATTTTAAATTTTAAAGTGAAAAAAAAAAAAACTACAGTTGGATACAGAAATAAACGAAACCATAGATAAACAGGAAAAACAGTTTTGTGATTCCAAGTCACCACCTTAGAGGAAAGTACGTATGCTTCAAGTGATAGCTCAAGATCAACTTTAAAAAGGCTGACAGCTTTGTTCTGATTGAAACTAGATATTGAATGGATTTTTATTTTATTTTATTTTATTTTATTTTATTTTATTTTATTTTATTTTATTTTATTTTATTTTACTTTTGGCTTTATAAGACAGGTTTTCTTTGTGTAACCCTGGCTGTCCCTGACTCACTCTGTATACCAGGCTGGCCTCAAACTCATAGAGATCCCCCTGCCTCCGCCTCCCCAAGTGCTGGGATCATAGGCGAATACACAAAAAGCACAGCTCTCTAACCAACCATCACACTGTTTGGGTCAACAGACATGGTCACACACACACACACACACACACACACACTCAGGGCTTAAAACACAGTGCAATGGTGATTTTTTTTTTTTTTGTACCTTCTCCCACAGAGTCACCCAGGGGCAAGGAGCCAAGCCTTTACTGTCACACCTACTCCAGGAAGCATTAAATGAAAGGAATTGAAAACAAACAGAACCTTCCCTGAAGAGCACCCAGCATTCCTAACCACTTAGCCATCCCATCCAGCATCCAGTGAAACATGTGCCTGCAGGTCTCCAGATTCCAGGTCACTGAGTCACCAAAAAGAAGATTGCCCTTCTCAACCCAGACAGCTTTATTCACTCAGGGCCAGGCTTAAAATTCAAGAGGCCTTCTCTCTGTGTGTTTGTTTTTGATTTTGCTGTTCCCTTATTCTGTTTTGTTGGTGTCAAAAACTTCACTCCCAAAGAGGAAAAAAAAAAAAAAATAAAATGACGAGAAGAAATTCTAATTACTCCCATAGGGTTCCTCAGCCATGGTCAAACTGACTGGCAGTTTCTCCCCCAGCTCATCCAGCCAGAAGGCCCACACCGTTTCTGTTGTCTGGTGTGGCAATTTTCGTCTTTTTTTTTTTTCTGACATCACTGGAGATGTCAGAAATATTCTTATTCGGATGGCATCCTGCTTGTCTCTGTTTAAAGACAGGGTCTCTCTGTGTGGCCCTGGCTGTCCCGGACTCACTTTGGACACCAGGCTGGCCTCAAACTCACTGAGATCTCCCTGCCTCCACCTCCCCGAGCACTGGGATCCCAGGTGTGTGCCACAGCATCCTGGGTTGGTGATTCTTGGCGGTGGTGCTGGGTCTTTTCTAAGCTGCCCCATGTGGAGAGTCTCCATGTACATCTGGTGTCAACGGAGGATAAAAAAAAAAAAATGAAGTTTGCTTTCTTCTTGTATTTGATTAACTCCTTCCCGATAAAGGGACCCAGTGACCCCTGGTTCGTTTGTTTGTTTAATGTTTAAGTTTTATTATTTAACACCAGTAACAAAGTTAACTTTTTTTTTTTTTTTTCAACTCCAGTCTCAGCTGACTTTAAAGAAAGGCAAATCAAAACAAAACAAAACTAAAACCAAAAAAACAAACAAAAAACCCCCGCTTCCTCCCAACTTTCCTAACCTGGAAAGGCTCCCCTCCCATCTCCCCTACACAGCCCTGTCCCCTCTCAGCCCCAGGAGCGGACCCCATCCTCCTTGAGCTCTTCTGCGACCCAGGATTCCCAGCCTCCTTCCCTGTACCCTTGGCTCGCCCTGACCCAGGGCAGGCAGGCTGGGTCACTCCCAGGACACCTTGCCCTCCCCTCCACAAGCTCTGAGTGGCTCCCGAGGTCACATGAGGGCCCCGGGACGGTTGGAATTCTGACTTCTGGCTTTTGGCACCCCTTGCAAAAAAGAAAAAAAAAAGGAAAAGAAAAGAAAAATCGGCTGCATCCTGCTGTGTCCTGCTGTTGAAGCGAGGCTGGGTGGAGACATCTGCGGGGAGACCCAGGCAGCCAAAAAGGTGGCAGATCTGGGGACAGGGGTTCCCCTCCCCAGGCCACCGGACATGTACCACCAGAACCCCAGGCCCCTGGCCTCAGGCTGCTGCTAACTCGGTGCCATGAGCCCCTAGGACCAAGACACTTTCCTGCTTCTCAATCAGAGCGCCAGGCACACTCCCCACAGGACCACCAGATACTTTCTCGACATCACCTAGTGACCAGAATCCAGCAAGGTGAGTCTCAGTGGGGAGGGGGAAGAGGATGTGCACTGCTGAGGTGGCACCCCGGATAAAGTCGTGATGTTGGGGCTCCCTGGCACCACACTCCTGACAGCCCTGGGCTCGCAGATTAAACTCAGCAAAGCGAATCATGTGTCTCCAGGAGGATGCCAACCGTGAGTCCCCAAGCCCTCCTGTGCACCCGCAAGGACAAATGAGAGAGGTTGTGTGTGTGTGTGAGCGTGCACATCTTGAGGAGGTTTTCCCTGCAGGTAAAAATTACGCAAGGAAAAAGTTGAACACTTTTCTTTATTTGTCGAGGGAGTTTTGATGGGGAGCCGTAAGAACCTAGAGCTTAAGGTCCGAGGACCCCAATGGCCTTCTCTGTTTGAAAAACTCATGGGTGGGTGATGGAGAGATGGCTCAGAGGTGAAGAGCACTAGCTGCCCTTCCAGGTGGTCCTGAGTTCAATTCCCAGCACCCCACGACCGTCTAGAATGGGATCTGGTGCTCTCTTGTGTCATACAGGCATATATTCAGACAGAGTGTTCATATGTATAAATAAATAAATATAGAAAAAAACTTCATGGGTTTCTCTTTAAGGCTTAAAGCTTAAAACATATGCTCTGTTTGGAGCAGATCCAAAGAACTTGAAGGGAGCCGGTGTGCTGGTGGACCACATAAAAGACAGATCTAGCCATAGCCAGGCCAGGGTCACCTTGGCTCCAAAACTACAAACCTTCCAGAAGTTCTTATCAGGGGCTGTTCTGAAAACAGTCTCCGCTTAGACAGAATGAGATTATATTGAACTTTGGAGGGACAATCGAGGCCTGTAATCTGAAAAAGATCTCACTGCAATGTCCCCCAAAAGAAACAATGCTTATTCTGGCGGTGGAGGAGGCCTTTGATGAAACTGTTTCCTTTGGAAATGGGCATTTGTTTGGGGAAGGTGCAGGAACTGACTATGTAGGAAGGATATGGGCCCTGCATACCAGTCTGACTTTTGTAGGAAGATATTAAGTCACTCACTGAACTCTTGGGTGTGCAAGAACTCGCTTGAATGGAAACAAAAGTTTTTCCCAGTGTCCCGATTTAACAATGCATTCAGCCAGTAAAAGTATACAAGAGCCAGCTCTGCAGCACGGAGACCTACCTGAGATGTCTCCCCAGTCCTTAGAGGACACACTGATTTAATTCCTTTTGGGATAATGGTGGTTTTGGGTGAGTTGTCACTGGAAGTTGGTCCTTCTATATGTGCCCAGTGTCTCTCT
>JAEOAE010000770.1:0-26083 GCA_036365155.1 Meriones psammophilus | reverse complement strand
GAGACTGCAGAGAGACGGACACCCAAGGGAGCAACGCTAGCGGGCGCGCAACAGCTGAAAAAGCGGCAGCAGCGGTCAGCACCGCAGTTCAGCCAACGCTTCTTCGCGAATCCAGGCAGGACGAGGACAGCAACAGCAGCACCACAGTGGCACCAGCAGCAGCAGGGTCACCTTGACCCTGGGAGGCGGGAGCATCGGCGACGACTGCGTCACGACAGAAGCAGCTTCATAAGAAGAACAAAGACAGCAGCAGCAGCAGCCTTTTCAGCAGCAGCAGGAAACCACACGCGGCAGAAAATAGGAAAGAAGAAGGAGGAGCAGCAGCAGCAGGCCAGGATGAAGTGGGGAGTCGTTACCTGCTTCTCTACGGCTCGTAATTTCTGTTCCTGCTGTCGCTCAGGGCTGCCAGCTGGCGCATGCTGCGTCTGATGGCAAAGGCATTTCTAGCAGCACGATCGACTATGGCAGCAGCTCTCTTTCTTCCTCCTGCTGCTGCTCGTATGTCCACGACGCTTCGAATTGCTGCTGCTGTGCCTTCTCTTCTTCGCTCCACCTGTCTAGCCGTGAGGAGCGACGACAGGGATGTTGCTGGTCTCTGTTCTCAGTGGCTGCTGCTCATCCTTCTTGATGCTTCTCTCACGCTGCTGCGGGTGCCCAGGTCTTGCCACATGGCGAAGGCTTTTCTTCCTGTTGCTGCGCTCCTTCTGTCTCCTGTTGCTGCTCTTCTCTATCCTGCTGTTGCTCTTTCTGTCTCCTGCTGCTGCAGGTTTGCTTCTAGTGCGTGGGGCGTGAAATTTTTGTCTCATAGACAATGATGATGATGATGATGATGATGATGATGCTTTGGCTGTTTTGTGGCTGCTGCAACTGCCGTTGGTGTTATGTTGTTGTCATTGCTGCTGCTTCTCTGGAGCTCCTGCTCTTTGTTGCTGCATCGAGCTGAGAGACGAGAGACACGAGCCGCAGCAGCGATGCAGGCAGCGTCTGCAAACCTTCAGCACCCTTCGTTCCTCATTTGGCGTTAATTTTCAAACAGCCATCATCTACAGTTGCAGCGGCAGCAGAAGAGAGCCTTGTTGCTCTGTGCATGAAGGTACGCTTGCTGCTTCTGCTCGTGCTGCTGCAGCAGCATAAACGAAGACCTGCTGCTGGCTGCTTCTCTCGCTTGAAGACCCGCTGCTGCTGCTGCCATTGCCTGCCTCGCAAGAGACCTTCGTCATCTTTGGTGAAGCCTGCTGCTGGCAGCCATCTCGTGTTAGCTGTAGCTGCTGCTGTTGCAGGTTGTTGGTGCTGCTGGTGCAGTTGCTGGGTGCTGCTGCTGCGCTACATAATGGTGGCGGACTCGTGGCGCAGCTGTCGGTTGCCCTGAAGCCAGAGAGTTCGAATTCAGTATTGCTGCTGCAGCTGCTGTTGCTGCTGCAGCTGTTGCTGTTGCGCAGCTCGGCTCGTTGCATGTCTTTTTGAAGGAAGAACAGCCGCAGCAGGAGCGCTCTTTTTCTTCTTCTTTTGGATCGAAGCCAGCGTGTCATCCACAGCGTCTGTGGTCTACGGGTCGCAGAAGCGCAGCAGCAGCAGCAGCATAACGAAGGGTTCTTCTTTTGCGCTTCAACATTCAGGTCACTGGCAACAACAGTAGGAGAAACGTAAGAGAGACACCAGCAGCAGGGGAGGCAGGAGACGTGTTTCGCTTTTGAGCAGACAGCAGCAGCAAGAAGAGGCAGACTTGCACTGCTGCTGCAGCGGCTGCGGGACAGGATAGCATGCGTGACTGCTGCTTGTTCTTCTTGTTGGAAAAGACGACTAGAGCAGATGAAGGAGCGTCGCGAAGGCGCAGCCGGCAACAGCCAACCGGATGGTGCCTGGAGCAGCTTTGCATCAAATGCTGCAGTTCCAGGCGATCAGTTCCGATCACAGCTGCTGCAGCTGCAGCAGCAGCGTCATGGGGCGCCAAAGCCTCAGCAGCAACAGCAGCAGCACCACCACTGTCAGCAACTGTGGGCGTCGACGGTGACAGTCACGGACAGCAGCTGCCGCTGCTGTTCCTCTTGCTGCTGCTGCTGCAGGGCGAGAGCAGTGAGAGCATGGATGAAGGTCTCTTTTGCCCGGAAAGCGTCGCTCCTTTACAGGGGTTTCTGCTGCGGCTGCAAGGGCACAGCAGCCTGCTGGCGATGCTTCTGCTGCAGTTGCTGCTGAAAGGCTGAGCTTCAAAAGCATCTGCGCTGCAGCAGCAGACGTCGTCAGCCGGGCTCCAGCAGCGCCAAGGGCAGTGGGATGCAGAGCTGCAACGGAGGCAAAGGTGCAGCCGTGCTGCTGCGCTGGAACAACAGCAGGCAGAGCAGGAGGAGGCGTGTCAAGCGTTTCCGCGACCTCAACATGGGTGGATGTCAGCACCGGGTGCAACGCCTAAGGAGCCGCTGCAGTGGCCGCAGCGCTGAAGATAAATAGAAGACGAAGCGACGATCAGGCAGCAAACAGCAATAACAGGTGATCACCCCGATAGCGACTTCTGCTGCAGTATTGCCTCTATACCGGCTTCGCTTCTGTTTGGTTGTGCTCAGAGAAGGAAGGAAGATTTTCTGCAGCGTGTAGACTCGGTTGCTGCTGCATCTCTTGTGTGGATCCTGCGGCTACTCGTCTTGCGTCTCCTGCTCAGTGCTCTTCTGCTGCTGCTGTTGGGCTATGCTCTCATCGCGCGTGTATGGCCTGCGCAGCCTGCCACAGGCGAAGTCGTTGTGCTGCTGCTTATCGCCACGCCTGCCTGCTGCTGTTGCTGCTGCCGACCGACGGTGAGCGGTCTCGCTCTTTGCCTTATAAGGCCCTCGTTACTGCCTGTCGCACCTGCTGTTGCTGCTGCTGCGCTCAGTGGATTCGTTTCATGCTGCTGTCTACAAATATACGTGCAGAAGAGCAGCAGCGGCGCTCCGGTGCACGTTGTTGTGCTCCAACAGCAGGCGGCGCTGCTGCTGCTAGGTAGCACCAGTGAGAAGGGACTCGGATCAACGCGCACGCCCCACTCTCTGGCGCAGCTGCTGCTGCATCAAAAGCAGGAGACGAGCAGCAACCCGTGGAATGTACAGCCTGCACGCGCTCCTGTTCGCTCTTTGCTGCTGTCTCCTGCTCGCTCTGCTGTTTTCCTGGGGCTGCTGCTGTTCCTGCTCTGCTGTTTGTGTTGCTGCTGGCGGTGCAGATGATGTATAGTTACATCTGTCGGAACTGCCGTCGCAGCAGGGAGGATGAAGCAGCGCGCTGCAGTTCTTCTCTTCGCTGCTGCTGCTGCGACTGTAGCAGCTGCTGCTGTCGCTGTGTCGTTGATTAGCAGAGACGCTGGAGGGAACATGAGGAGCAGCAACAGGATGAGAAAGTGGCGCAGGCAGGGAGGAGGACTAGTGACGACGCATTGCTGCACCACGCTGCCGCAGGAACAGCGAAGGAGGTTGCTGCTGCTGCGGTGTGAGAAGCAGCAACATGCTGCAGCAGGAGAAGCAGTCCTCGCTCTGGTTGCTGCTGCTGCTGCTGAGGGGAAAGATGAGTCTTTTCAATTGTCCTTGTCCTTTCAGGTTGCTGCTGCTCAGCATGCAGCGCCAACGGCGTGTCTGCTGCTGCGGCTCCTGCTCCTCGCAGTTGTCTGCCTTCTGAAAGGGCAGTCGCATGGCCTGCTGTTCAGCCTGCTGCTGCTGCTGCACTTGTCCTTTTTTCGCTGCTGCTTCGCTGGGCTCAGACGCAGAAGAAGAAACCACCGAAAGTGCGTGCACCGCATCAGCAGCGACAGAGACAGACGCAAAAGTACCAGGTACACGCAGAAGAAGCAACGGCAGCAGACGCGGCAGCAGGCACGGAGCAACAGGACGCGGACAGCAACAGATAGCGGCAGCAAAGAAGAACTGTCTCGTTGCAAGGCGGAAAACTGAATCCACGCGCAGGCCTCCTGCTGCAGCATGCACTGGCTGCTGCTGGTGCTGCCTGCTGCAGCAGAGCAGCAACGAAAGTCAAACTTTGGAAGAAGCTGCAGAAGGCCCTCACAAGGGCAGCACATATACGGCAGACAAGATATCCCACAACTTGAAAAAGCAGCAAAGCCGTGCACCTCGGAGAAGCTGCAAGAGCAGCCGGCTGGTGGGCGCTGGAAGCCCCATGGACTGCTGCAGCACTGGATGTGATGCTGGAGCATTAGCCGCTGCAGCATCAGACCTGGTACAGTGGAGAAGAAGGCCTCGTGCATGTGCAGCATGCTCCTGAGACTGCGCTGCTGTTGCTTCTGAAGATGCTTTAGACAATGCCTGTGCCTCGTAGCAGACAGCGAGCTCAGACATCCCACAGTCGAGCAGACTGCCGCTGCCAGCAGCGAATCCTCCACCCGCAGCAGTCCCTCCACCTGCAGCAGCGGTCCCTCCACCAGCAGCTGCAGTCCCGGGACCAGCAGCAGCAGCGGCGCGTCGCTGAATATCTCTGGCATACACCTGATCAGCAAATGGTAGACAGCATTGCTGTTGCTGTTGGTCTTCGGTGCTGCCGCCGCTGCGCGCGTGGCCGCAGTGTACCAAGTGAACGGCTGCAGCAGCAGCAACAGCGCCAGACGCACTGCGGCATGCGAGCAGCAGCAAACAGCGACGGCTGCGAAGAGGAACCTTCAGCAGCAGGATGTCCTGAACTTGATGCTGCTGCTGCTGCATGCAGCCCACTCTCCTGTCTTGGCTCAGCCGTGCAGCAATCGAAGCGAAAACCACGAAGGAACAGACAACAGCAAAGAAGAAACAGTCAAACCATTGCAGTTCGCAGCAGACTGCAGCGCAGCAGCAGACTCAGCGCAGCAGCAGGAGACTGGAGCGCAGCAGCAGCAGACTGGCCAGTGGCAGCAGTTGAGCGCAACTTCTTGTTGTGGTGCTCCGGGTGTGGCGCCCAAGCAGCAACGCATTGTCAAGGGCCGCCCTGCTGAACGATAAAGAAAAAATGAAAACAAGGTGTCTCACAATCCCGCCCCAGGTGCTGCCAGAGGCGTTCTAGCAAAAAGCATCTGCTGGGCGAGATCTTCTCCTGCAGCAGCGGCAGCAGGATGTTCACGTGATGGCCAGTGCAGGCGGCTGGTGCAGCTGCAGAGAAGAGGAGGAGGAGACGAGGCTGGAGCAGCGGCAGCAGAAGGAGGTGTGCACTACGGCGCAGCAAACGTCTGCAGCTGCAGCAGTGTGATGGGCATACACCTGGAACAGCTGCAGCAGGTGCGAAAAGAGACCGTGGACTGTGAGCAGCAGCGAAAATGCAGCCCCTGCTGCAACTGCAACGGCTCAGACGACCCAGCTCTCTGCTGCTATCGTAAGAAAGATGAGCTGCTTCGGTGCAGCAACAAACCGTTCCAGGTCTGTTTGAACTGGGATGGCATCTGCAACAACAGCGAAGAAAGGCATGCTGCTCAGCAGCAAAGGCAGTCTGCGGGTGCTCACCGAAACGAGGGAGCCGATGCACTGCGCTGCTCAAGAAAAGGTCAGCAGCAGCACAACACTGCTGCAGCAAAGACACGCTGAAGCGAAGGTGCCGCAGCAGCAGCAGCTATCTCGTGGTCCACAGAATGCCGCTGATGTTGTTACTGCTGCAGAAGACGCTCTTACTCGCGTTGTTGCTGCTGCAACTCGTGGTCCTGCTGCAGACGCGGCGGTCCCACGAAACGTCCGTGCTGCTGCAGGAAATGCTGCTGCTGCTGCTGAGATGCCGCCGCTGCTGGTGCAGGGAATGCTGCTGCTGCAGGGAATGCTGCTGCTGCTGCAGGAGTGCTGCTGCTGCTGCAGGGTGCTGTTGCTGCTACTGCTGGAGCTGCGCGGCTGGCTAGCGCACTCTGGCAACGAGGATTTGCCGTGGTGTCTTTCATTCTTCTGCTGCTGTGTTTCCTATAGCAGTGGCGACAGACGCGGGCAGGGCTGCTCCTCTGAGCGGCAGCGATGACGGACAGGCGATGTCTTCTGCACATCGAAGGTATCTGCAGCTACAGTAACGCTGCTCTGCTGCCGCCACCTCCCTGTGCTGCTGCTGTTGGACTTGACTCCTCACGACAGTGCAGGTTGCGGTGAAGTGGCTGCCGGATCAAACACGTTCTTGAAGCGCCAACAGCAGCAGCAGCAGCACAACCAGAGGCAGCAACACCGACCATAACGGAGGGTGGCAGAAATAACGACCATCGTAATAGACGCAGCAGAAGCAGCAGGTGAATCGCTGCAGCAGCAGCAGGTGAAGAAGTAGCGGCAGCAGACAAAGCAGCAGCCCCGGAGAAAACACAGCAGCGCAAATTGAAAACGTGACGTAGAGAGACATGAATTTTGCAGATCAAAGTGACTGGTTGCTTGTGCTGCTGCTTGTACTGCTGCTCATGCTGCTGCCGTGCTGTTGCTTGTGCTGATGCTTCCGCTGTGTGGGGTGGTAGAGGTACAGGCAGCAGCAGTCCACTGGTGCCTCTGCAGGTCTCTTCACACTCATTGTTCATGCTGCAGTAATGCGGCAGCCGTATATCGGTGCTGCAGTTGCTGCCGCAGCAGCACCGAAGAGGACTGTGCGTGCAGCGACTTGCAGCAGCGCTCTTCTGCTGACAGCAGCAGCGTGGCCACGCTGAATTCAGCAGTTCTTGACAGCGCACTACCTCAGCAGCAGCAGCAGCAAAAGGTGTAGAATAGAAGATCTTCTGCATAAGATCTCCTGTAACAACAGCAAAGCACCTGGATACAACAGCAGAGAGACTGCTGCTGCAGCCAGCAGCCGCAAGGCTCTGGACTATGATCGCTGCAGCTACTCCGCGCGTCTCCTTTAAGCAGAATCGCGGGAAAGCAGCAGGCTAGTGAAGCTGCTGTGGCAGGCAGTCCCTTGTATCCTACTACAGCAGCAGCAGTGAATCCTATGAACGTGGCACAGCGGGACGGCTGTCGCAGCAGCACCAACAGAGCAGTGGTCCTCAAACATATGTGGAACAACAGACAAGGTAAAAGAGGCTACGGCTGATCCGGTGGAAACAACAGCATCCTGAATGAAAGTGAAACCGCAGAAGCTGCAGCAGCAACAGCTACTCATTAAATCCGTGTCACGGCAGCGGCAAAGCAGTTTGCAGGTACCTGCGGTTACAGCAACAGCAGCAGCCCGTCGCAGCTGAGCCTGCAGCAGCAGGAGAGCAGCATCAATCAACAGAGACCTACTGCTGCAGAAGACGGAAAGCAGCAATCCAGATGAAATACAGTCGCGTCGGCAGCAGACGACAACAGCGACAGCAGGCGGGCCTGGGGGCTGCCACAGCCAGAGGGCACTCCACGACACCACCGGAAGCAGCAGCTGGAGCGGCATGTAATCGTTCTTTGCTGCATTGGCCGTTCTTCTCCGCTTCTCTGCTGCTGCTGGTCGTCCTGCTGTTGCTCAACTCGGTGCCCATAGTCCTTCATGTGAATGAGCCTGTGACGAGTGCAGCAGGGACGTCTACCTCGTTGCGAATGCTGACGCTGCTTGCGCTGCTGCTGCTCAAGGCCGAAGGATGTTACTGCGCAGTTGGTGCTTCTTCTTTTCTATTGCCATCTTCGCTTTGTGTAGCGGCCTCTGGATACCATGTGCTTTGTTGCTGTTGCTGCTGCTGTCGTAAGTGAGCACTATTAACGCTGCCACTACGGCTTCCAGGGACAAAGACGCTTCGCTATTGCTGCTGCGGTTGCCGCCAGATGAAGAAACTTCTTTTCATGCGGCTGCTGTCAGACTTAACGTCACTGCAATGACTGGAGACAGGCTTACTGCTGCTGCTGCTTCCAGCCCTGCTGCTGCTGTTGGTGCTGCTGCTGCGTCGCAGCTGCTGCTTCGCCTGCAGTGGTGGCGGCGGCTTCCTATAGGAGTTGCTGTTGTGCTGCTGCTGCTGCGCGGGTTCGCTGTTGCAGCTGATTACCGCAACCACATCTGAGTATCTGTCTTGCTGCAGCCGCTCCGAAGCAGCAGCAGCAGCAAAAGGTGTCTATGCTGCCTCCTGCTGCTGCCACCACCCCCAGTCGTCCGGTATCGCCTATGTCGCTGTTCTCCACCGCCGACACCACGTCAGCTCGACTCCATTTTCGCTGCTGCCGCTCTGTCTTCTCTGCCATGTGCTGATGATGCCGCTTCTCGTCTGCCTCCTCACGCTGCTTCCTCCATTCTTTGTCCTCCTGCTGCTGCTGTCTTCCGCATCTCCCGCCCCTTCCTTCTCCTTCTGCTGCAGCTCCATCGTCTGCTGCTGCTCTCTGTGCACTTGTCTCCCCTGCTGCGGCTGCGTTTCTTCCTTCTGCAGGTGGCTTTCCTTCAATACCTGCTCCAACTCCCTCAGTCTCCACTTTTCGCTTGGAACAGCTTCCTGCTGCCATGGCTCATCATACTCTTGCTGCTGTCCTTTCCTCTCTTCTTGTTCTTTCCTCGCCCTCTGGCTGCTGGTGCTGCTGTTGGTGCGACACTTGCTGCTGCTGTTCCACGTCTTTCTCACATTTCTGTTGCTGTTCTTTTCTACCTGCTCCTGCGGCCCTGCTCAGCCAAAACGCAGCTGCTCCCTCTGTTTGCTGGTTTAACTGCTCCTCCTCTTGCTGCTGCTCGCTCCTCCTCGTGCTGCTGCTGCTGCTGCCGCCTCGCGGCCGTGCCGTCACTCCACATGCTGCTGTAAACGACAGTGGTCAGGTGCCGGTGCGCCGCTGCTGCTGGGTTGAAGGCTCCTGTTGCTGCTGCTGCCGCAGAAAACAGGATAAGCTCGCCAGCTTATGAGGCGCAAGCGTGTCAACCTGTGCTGCTGTTGCTGCTAGAAAGCGATAGGTACTGCATATTGCTGCTGCTGCCTGGACGGATGTTGTTCTTCCCTTATGAGCTACGGCACTGCATAACGCTTCTGCTGCTGATCGGGAAGACTCTGCTGCCGTCGACTCTGCTGCGGCTGAAGCATCTGCTGCTGCTGCTGAAGCATCTGCTGCTGCTGACTAATACTGCAGTTGCTGCTGTTGACGGCGATGCTGCTGCAGCTGAAGGCGGTGCTGCTGGCGGCACGCAAATAAAGAGAACGTTAGTCGCACCAGTAGAGAGGCCCGAGCTGCTGTTTTCAATATTGCGCCGTGCTGCTGGTGCTGTCGCACTGTCTGCTGCTGCTGCTGCTGCTCTAGGGCTGCTGTCAGTGTGCTGCGTAGTCGTGCGCCGCTGCAGTGTGCCCTACCAGCTGCTGCAGCTGCTGGAGCGCGAGCAGCTGCTGCACCCCAAGGCAGGTCAGGGTCCTGCAGCAGTAGACTTCGCTGCGCTTACGCAGGAACAAACAGAACTCCAGCAGCACGGTGCGCTGGAAGCACAGCAAGGTGCACTGGAAGTAGCAGCAAAGAGAAGGCAGGATGCCCTGGACGAATTGAACTCAAGCAGCAGCAGCAGCAACAGCAGTGCTGCGCACTGAAACAGCTTCCGCTGACTCCAGAATTACAGCAGCATGTGGAGAGTCCCAACCCTGAGAAGGCAGCAGCGGCAGCAGTAGCAACCATCAAAAGGTCTCTCAGCGTCATTATGTCTCTACGAGGCATTGATTCAAAGGATTCATGCTGCCGCACGAGATATACATGAGGAAGCAGTGTACAGAGGAAGATAGCAATACAGAACGTACGTGTATATGGATGTGTTCGGAGATCAATGAGGCAAAAGAAGGCCCGCCGTCTCATGTAAACTGCTTCTTCTTCTCCTCCTCCACGTTAGGCAGAGGTAGAGGATAATAGTGGATAGTCGAAGGTAATTGCATAGAACGGTGCTGCTGTAGTGAGTTGAAGAAAAGATTTATACGGAGAAAGTATAGGATCTTGCTGCGGATGTCACTGTGTGCTGGTGTGTCGCGGATTCTGTTGCTGCTGTTGCCGGTTCTATTCCTGCTGTTTCGACTCTCGTTCTTGCTGCCTTGACCTGGTCCGCTTGTGCGGCGGCTGCTGTTAATGCTTCTTCAGCAGTTTCTTCGCTGCTGCTGGCAGTGCTTCTCTCCTGACTGCTGGCAGTGCTACTGCAGCACGCAGCTGGACTGACACGTAGTTGTTGCCTCCCTGCTGCTCTGCTGCAGGAGGGGGCGCTCGATGGACAAGAAGGCGCAGAAGCAGCAACAGCAGCAGCCCGCAACTGCAGCTGGGCAAGAGAGGGTAGATGAGAAGCGGCTGGAACAGCGGGAGACGAGCAGCAATACACTTCAGGAGATTTATCAGCGTAACAGTGGTGCACACTATCCGCTGCAGTAGGACACAGCAACAGAGACGCTTCTGCCGGTGCTCGGCAAGACAAAGAAGAGCGGTGGGTAGCAGAAGTGGGACGGCGATGAAAGTACGCTCGTGCTGCAGCAGCGGCAGCAGCAGCGAGACAGGTGCGGCAGCAAGGACGAGCGGCAGAAAGCTGAGCGAAACAGAATGAAGTCGCCACGGGAAGAAAGGGCAACGCAAGGAACAGGGGAGAAAGAATGAGATTCTTAGTTGTTTACGAAAGGCTGCACAAAAGGAACGGTGGAACACTGCTGCTGCACACCCTTCAAACCACAGGTATCGGTGCTGCGAATGCCCAGGTTCGACGCACGTTCCGTCTGGCTACTGCGTCACACTTACGCCGCTGCTGCTGTAGAAGAGACCCTGGTGCCGCTTTGCACGACGCTGCTTTTGCCGCTTGCTGCTCTTGCCGAGAGGTGTGGCATTGTTGCAGCTGCGACTCGTGCGTGTTGCCGCTGTTCTTAATTGATGGCTGCCTTGGAGACGACCACTGCGACGCTGCACCGTCCTCGTATGGCTGCAGCTGCTAGTGCTGCGGCTACCGCTGAGAAAGCCGTGGGTGAAGATGTGCTGCTGCGGCTTGCTACTCTGCTGCTGCTGCGAGTAGTCTCGTGAGCGGGTAGATGATGTACAGGAGGCTACAATTGGAAATATCAACCTGCAGCAGCATGAAAGAGAAGAGCTGCTGCAGATGCAGCAAAGAGCCGGGACACATACTAAGAAGAGCTGAAGCAGCAGCAGCACCTGCAAAGAGAATACGTTGCTGCCCCCTCGCCACTACTATGCAGCAGCAGCGTCAGGCTCTCTCGTGAAAGACAAATTGTTTGGTGGTGCACCCTCTGCAGTTGCTGCTGACGAGACGACGTGCACAGACTGTGACTGGCGCTGCTGCTGGAGCACTTGAGATAATTGAACTCCATTGCTGACTCAGCGAGGAGAACATCTGCTGCCAAAACTATGCTGTTACGAGGGTTTGCAGGCGGTTGACATGCCATGCTCCTGCTGTGTAAAATTCTGGGAGAGAGGAAACAGAGAGCAGAAGAATGCCGACCGCAGCACCCATGACGCGTGAGACGACTGCTTCATGAGGCTCTCCCGCAGCAGCTGGAAGCCAAGATCGAATCGAACGTAAAGTGGCATGGAGTCACACTGGTGGCGTCTGCAGTTGCAGGAAGAAGTATATGCACGCGCAGAAGTACACGTGGGTCTCAAGCGGGCTCTGTGCTGAGGAAAGAGGGGGACTGTGTAGATACAACGTAAAGGGAGGGCGGCACATTATGTTCGGCAGCAGATGCAGATATCGAGAAAAAGACGTAAATGCTGAAAACAGATTGTTCTGGTAGCGGCACGTGGTACTGTGGCAGGGCATGTGCAGCAGAAAGACCGCTGCTTTTTGCAGCGACATAGGAAGAGGAAACGAGCAGCCAACAGAGTCTTCCTGGTGCTGCGGCCCAGGCTTGAACGTTCAGCACCCATGGCAGAAGAGATCATAAGTCTCTGTGTAGGCACTTGAAGCAGACACTCCAAGTTCCCGGCATGTGCGTATGTACTTTGCTCAGGAGCTGCAGCCTCCCTCTTACGTGGATCACCATGGCAGAGCACTAAAGGAACACTTTTGGAACGAAGGCACGAACACATGAAGCATCGAAGGAGTTGCGGATGAAGTCTGCGAACCTCTACTACTGCCGTAGTTGTATTACGGATGCGGCGTTTAGATCAAATGCAGTGGGGCAGCAGCAGCAGCAGTGACTGGGGGGACTGGCAGTCGCTGCGCCGCCCGAAAAAGAAACAGCAAAAAATTACCTCAAGGTCCTTACCTTGTGCATTCACAGGAGAAACTGCTTCTTCTACATGTTGAAAGCGGCGAGCTGCTGTCCGCAGGAATGACTACCGCTACTGCTGCTGCCGCTATTGGGCGGTAACCTAGTCCCCTGGGCGACTTATCATCAGCATTGTGTGCAGTTACTAATGCAGGCAGGAGCTGCACGTGGAATCTCTATAGGACTTGCAGGCGTAGCATGACATAAGCAGAGCATCTCCACAGCCCCGGGCAGCATTCACGATACTCACCAAAGAGGCTGTGTGAGCCCCTGCACACGTCTCAACAACGGATGTCATCCTAGGGATGCTCGTAGAGCTCTGTCTCTGTCTCAACTCTGTGTTCTACATGTGTTTGGCCGTCTTACCTTACATGCCACTAACAGCGCATGCTGTGCTTTCCCTATGGTACCACTGCTAATACAAGTGCCTGCCTCAACTGCTGCTCTCCTCCTCCTATGCTGCTGTGATTCATCCTGTCTCCTTTGAGAGCTCGTGCTCGACACTACTGCACAGTAGTCCTCTTGTCACCTTAGCACTGCGCGATACCAAGGCGGTACTGCAGCAGGACATGCGTGGATGGCCTACGTCGAAGAATTTACAGAGTGTGACAGAGGTGCGCTAGACACATTATCACAGCCAGAAGACGAAGAACGCGAAACAAGACCCGGCAACATCACTATCCAAGCGCAGGAGTGATGCAACCATCGAAAAGGTAATCCGCTGAGTGAGTAAAGTCTGTCACGCATCATTGTGTAGCCTACTGTTGCTACGCCTTGTTGACAGGATCTACTTGGTAAAAGTCTGAAGCCCCACCTGTCACTCCTGTTGGTGAGGTGATACGCATGTATACACATTCATGCGTACATCTGCACATACAGATGGGAAAATGCCGACTAATATATACAACAAAATTCTACTTCGTAGAAACACGGATCCACATAGACACCTGTGCGTACACACGTACACACAAGGACGTGGCCTCTACGCCTAAACCCATACGTACCTACGTTCAACGCGTACACCTGCACGTCCTTTATATATATGTATAGCGTATATGTGTAACGTGAGTGTAACTTCTTTCCCCCCGGCACCTCTCTGGGTATCCTCTGGCGTCGCTTAATTCTTCTATACTTGGCCGTAGTTTTTACTATTGACTTCGGCAGGTTCTCTACAGTTTTGTGCACTGAGAGCAAGCTCAATGTGATGAGAACAACACAATTCTCCTGTTAGGATGAGGGGAATTTGTGAACACAAAACACACTCCGATGCTGCAGTCAGAAAGAGTTCTCTACTTTGTACGTTCTAGGAGATTTGAGGATGGATGTATCTGAGGGTTGGACCACGGTTGTAATCGTGTTAATAGGCTAACCCTGTCCTCGTTTACCTCGTTGCATACCAGTGCCTTAGGCCCGAACGCATAGGTTACGTACGTGCTTATACATGGATACACGGCATGTAAGGAAACCTATCTAGACCATCTGTTCGACTTCAACGAAACGGAGATACTCAAGTCCGCGCGTGCTCGCACGCGCACTCCTCGACAAAAAACGTCTAGTTCCTGCAATTGCGGAGTAGAAAAGAAAAAACCATATGCCGTTGGTTTTGGGGGTTTTTTTTGCTGCTAGACAAGCATCTGACACAAATGTGTTCACACACGAGCGATATCGTTGACCTTGTATGTCTGTTTTCGTTAACGCTATTTGAAGCCCCGGCAATGCTAGCTGACAACGTGTATCATGCAGCAGCGTCTGCGTCAGCCATTCATGACGTCAAACGGGCATTTTTCAAGTACCGAGTCTCCTCATTCCAAGCCTCGTACAGCTATTCTTTTGAACTGTAATCTGCCCGTGTGTCTCTTGGCGAAAACTTATGACTACATATCCTTGCAAAGCTGCTCTGGTTCAATTTGCCAAAATTGGTGTTTTGACCTCAGTATCCAGTGGCATCTGGACTATAGACTTGACGCCAAACGCGTAGCAAAGAGCGATGTGTCGACGATGCACATAATGAAAGAGAGCTTTGCGATGGCGTTTCGCTCAGCAACGATCGAAAATAACATGCACAAGAAGCGAAACAAAGGGGCCAGCGCTGCTAGCCGCTGCAGAGCCGGCAACAGCAAAGAAAGTGGCATTCTCGAGTGAGGCAGTAGCTGCCGCAGCTGCGGGAGTCCAAGTCGTGAGCGATTCCGTTTGGTGAGCATTCAAACCGGCGACATATGATCTGGCAAAGCAGCACGAGCGCGCTTTTGAGCACGGGCAAACAGGGACGCACCGGTGCAACACCATGGCATCACCCGCTGACAGAGGTAAAATCAACAGAAGACCTGTACGCATCAGCGAACGCCGAAAAACCCCAAACACGACACTCTCGTATCACGAAGGGTGCTGCGGAAGCGTTTGTGTGCGTCGCCTGCCTACTGACTTGTTTGGTCAGCAACCTGCAAGACAAAGTCCACCCTTTTCAAGGGCGCCGCCTCGCAGGCACCGCGAAGGACAGTGAAGTGGAAGAGGTTATTACTGGTTCATCTGGCACTGCAGTTGCTGGAACCGCTGCTGCCGCGGTCGGTGAAACGCGTAACTGTCTTGCCACAGCTGCAGGCCTGTCGGCTCGATTGCAGCGCAGGCACCTGCCAACTACGGAAACAGCATCTGGTGCATCTGTCTCAACGGCAGTATCAGCCGTGGCACCGTCACGAGGAGTTCGTCAGGAGCTGAAGTCGTTGGCATGCAACCTGATGCTGCGCCCCCAACGCCAAAACTGAATCCAGGTGCAACACCAACGGACATGGCAAAAACACTAGCAGCACCGACGATTAAACGAGAGGGCCTGGAAACTCCCAGTCCAGAGACACGGATGGCTTTCGGCGAGCTCGTTACTGCACAGGAGAGAGACTCGCGCCAGCAGCTTACGCGGTAGGACAAACTGGCTGCTGCTGCTGCCTGCTGCTGTCGATGAGGCTCCTGTCTCTTTCCGGCTCGTTGCTTGTTCTTCTCTACCGTACTTTTCTGATCCCTTTCTGGTGCCTCTTTCGAGTTATCTCAGTGTTGGCTAGTGCTGCTTGTGTTGTCTGTCCCGCCTCGCTTCGAGGCTCACCGCCCTCGCTATCTTGAGATGTGAAACATCCTGCTGCAGGTTGGGAACCACTGCTTTCACGACTATGTCGCAACCACCTGTAGTAGTATGACGTGTTCTTCCTTCTCAATTATCATGACGGTGGCTGCTACCTGGTGCTGCTAATTCACGGTGTTTACTGGTGTCGCTGGCTCGCACCAAGTGTCTTGTTCACGACGACAAAGACACGTGTCCGTACACCTTACGATGGCCTGAGAACGGCACAATGCGGTTCAAAGCGTGAATATGGTAGCTGGTGTAAAGCGAAATTAACTAGGAGCTCAGCAGCCAAAGGCTTTCCCCGTCTTACATTTGCTTGGTCCTTTCCCTTCATTGCTCTGATTAGTGCACTGTGATGATCCAACTAGTGCTGCGTCGTGGCTTCAGTGTGACGCTGCTCGTCGCATTGCCCAGCTGTGCGGTGTGAGTTTCACGCGTCTACTGCTGTTACGCTGAGGAGGGCCAGCCTTTCTTCTGCTTATTGGTGTCCTTCCTCAAGCAGTAGCAAGCTCTACCGCTACTGCGTCTTCTGCTATATGGACGTTGCTGCTGCAAGGATTCAAGGACCCTGGATATTGTCCCGCCAGCGCACCCGACCGAAGACGCACCCGTGGATATCGCTGTTGTACGCTATAGCAGTTGGACAAGTAATTACAGAGCAGGTGCAGCGGTTGCAGCAGCTGCAGCAACAGACCTGGAAAAACTTACATGAGTTTCTTCTCGGTATGAAGAAAAGCGGCAGAATGAGGAGAATGCACGAAAACAAGGCGAGGGTGAGTATCATCGGCGAAGCTTTATGGTGTACTCCACGCAGCTGGAATATGTACCGATCTCAACTCACGTCAGCTCACGACATAACAATGACATTCTTGTTGAGCGCGCACGCATTGTCCTTGCGTAATGCGCCAGCGGTGGAGTCCATCTTTACCAATCATCCAGATAAGTCGCTAACACTTTACTCATCATGGTAGCGTGTAATTTCCGGACGCAAGTGTTACTATTTATAAAGAAATAAACAGAGCAAAGGTTCCAAATAGGTGATCAGAACTGTGCTTGCTTACTCAGTAGAGTTGAAGCAACAGCCTGGTTTTTAAAGCCTCCGTGCACTGTGCTACAAATTCTGCACCTAAACATACACTTGTCAAGATTTGTATTTACACGAGTCTGAATATGAGTTGAAATCATCTCTGACATACGTGCATCTACGCATTCCGCAGGTATCTGGTTGAAAAAAGAGGTGTGTACGTGAGCGCAGAGCTTTTCTCGCATAGAAATAGGTATCTGAGAAAGGTAGCCACGCAATCTGCTACCACTCAGAACGTTGGGCGATCAGTAGCCACGCTGTCAACTCCATTTAACCCAGGGACGTTGTTTTGAAGTGGAACAGACTTATGTTTGTATAACGATTCTTTCTCGGAATCATCCGTCTGTGAATAAAGGCTTGTACGCGTGGAACTGCTGTTTAGCCGAGCGCGCTGTTTGCGAATAAAAGTTATTGGTGACAAATCAGAACACGAGTGCCAAACAAAAGCTGTTATGGGTGCGTATCTCCTGTTATTTGTGTTATAGAAAAAGGAAAGCTGTGCTCGGAGGTGGTTGTCAGCGAGTTGAGGGGAGAGAAAAGGTCAAGCGCTGCAACCTGGGACTTGGGTTCATGGGTTACTCGACGCCTTCGGCATCTGTTGTCGCCCAGCGAAACCTACAACGGCGCGCCAGTTTACGCGATGCTGAAAGTCGCGCACGCAGTGTGGTGATCTGCAGCAGCCACGGGTGAGTCTACTGCGCAATACTGAAAAGTTATTCAGTCTGTCTTGCCCTAGAACTGTGCCGCTTTGAGGAAACAAAGGTAATCAGCTTCCCGGTATGCCTGCTACTGCATCTGTCCGCCGCAGCTGGGATGCAACTGCATCTGCATCTGCTACTAATGCGACTTGTGTCATTATTCGTGCTGTTGTATATTGCTGCGGCGTTTCTGCGATCGTTGAGATTACCATGACCCTGGAAGTGTTTGGATGTTACCGTGAAGACACGTGGTACTGCGCAGTGTCTCGCTGTGTTTTAGCCACTGAATGTTGTCATCCTAATCCTGCCCGTGCAACGTCCTTGATCCCATTGATGCTCTTCTCAATGAACCTACACCTAGTCTTGCTATTGCAATTGTGTTGCAAACTGGTGAAGTCTGGCAAACGCTAGGTCCACACGCTGCGATTGCTAGTGGTTGCCATCAGGGTATACCACTGCATCTGTCAACGGGACTTTCATTACTGCTTTACCTCTGGCATCAGTCCATCAGAGAATACCGTAGGAATGGAGGTTTGCCTCCCTACTGCCGCTGTACTTTCTCCTGCTGTTGCTCAGGGTACTCTAGCTACATGGACTGCTGCTAGTGCACACCAGTGGAATTACTGAACGCCGAAAAACTCGCGAACGTAGGCATTCACCGTATTGCTGCTCATCGCGGTACAAACTTCGTACAGTCGTAACTGTTGTTGCTCGGACAGCATGCCCTGTTATGTGTGTTTTAAAAACACTGTCCAAGTAGTGCTGCACCTACGTCGGGAAGGTTTCACGCGTGGCTGCGGCTGCTGGTGGCTGACTCTGTAGAGCTGTTGGATGCGATATTTGTTCGCGCCGAACTTACCAGTTTCATTGTGACTTGCTGCTTGCTACTACTACTTGTTCAGTAGTGCCGGTCTCTTCAATCTCTCAGATTGATAGCTGCGCGGGTGAGTCCGTAGTCAATGGAGTAGCGAGCGACTGCTACTCCATGGTCGATGCAGCTGCCCAACTAAGCCCCCTGCAAACTTTTGGTTTAAGGCCTGCGTGCCCTTGTTTTAGTATACGATTATCGCGCGCTATGAACCCTACAGAAGAACACAGATAGCAGCAAACCGCCATGGAAAGCCTCGGCCTGATCAAGGTGTAACTGTAGAGAATCACACGTTACGCCAAAAGTGCGCCATCAGGAAAAACACGACGTTCTGTTGCCACAAAGTCTCCGAAGTGTTCCCGTCCCCTGCAAAACAGCAAAACCTGCGCTAGTTCATGTATGTGAGGTCTGACGCACACACCCGTATCTGCGTACATCAAACCATATCTGAGTATGGATATCTCTACGTGTGCACGTACCGTGCTATCTGGGAATAGACCTGGTTAGTACTATTGAGATAGTTGTACGAGTTTTTCTATCTCTTCACCACCCTAATGACTTAGGACGGCACGTGGTATTCGCATTTTTTGCCACCTTGCAGGAGACGTACGCCGCTGCTGACGAGAAGAAGATAAAGGTGCGACAGCAACTGGACGAAGAAAGGACATGCAAGACGAGATTTTGTCACTAATGGTACAGAGCTACTCTTGTGCATGAGGTACTCTTCAAGGCGGACGACGGTGGAATAAAGAACCAGCGCGCTGTTTCCGAAATGCTCCTGCAGCGCGTCAGCTGGTGTACCCTTTTTGTGCTGTGCTGGACATATCACTCCGCAGATGACAATTTGTGCTCCACAGTCGCTTCGGTGAGCAACAGCTGCTGGGAAGCATGCGGAGCGCTTCGATGTAGGTGTTCTGCTGCTACTGTAGGCACTGGTAACCTCGCTCTGATACGGTACGTAATTTTGCAGTTTATGGCGGCTGTGCATGTTCCTGCGATTCTTTTGACTTCGCGTACGCTACCGCCAATATGCCTAGATCTGCTGCTCTTGTTTGCCGTCGCTAGGTGTTCTACTGGGCGTGATGTTGCGCCAGTATTTTGGCCAGTGTATCTCTTTGTGCTGCCATGAATACCGGCGTTGGCACTACAGCCCCTCCTCCTGCTGTAAACCTCCGTTCTCTACTTACTTATGCGTACTGCTGGACCTGCGCTGCCACCTCCTAACTCTTAAAATTGAGTGGGAACAACGAACTTCAGGCCAACTGTCTTTCACATGAAAACACATTATCCACGTCTCTGCAGAACCAGACGCAGAGCACAGTACAGCTTATTGTGTGGTGCGTAATGACGAGGATGCATTCCCACGAAACATTTCTGCACACACAGTGAGCGTGGACGTAATACACCTTCATCACAACGCATCAGCAATCTTCCGTACGCGTGAAGTGAAATATCCAGATACGCATTATGCTGAGTGAAGCCACATGTCTATGCAGTACAAATTTCAGACGAATATTTACGCATGCTAGAGGCGCGCGCATGACAAACGCATTTTGTTTATGAATATTCTCAAGGTGTATACAACACAGAACACTGAGAACGCCTCAGGTATTGGCACGTGTTTGTGCACAAAAATTAGCTTGCGTCACTCCATCTAGTCGCAATACATCTACGTATTAACTTTGAGTTGCACCTCTGTATAGGAAGTGGGTATATCGTACGCTCTACTGTGCATACATTTATAAATGAGATGTACACTGACATAAAGCATTTCCTGACAGGGTATGCATGGCATCGTACACCATTTAAAATTCAACCTGAGAAAGGTAATACAGGTAAAATACGCCTTGCAATGGGAGATTCTTCCCATAGCTTTGTTTTATGATTACGCTCTATGGCGCTCAAATACAGCACCGCGCAAGCCTGCTGTTTTGCGCTCTTCTGTTCGTAGCGCTGGAAGGAGCAGGGGAGGAGATGTCCCAACTGCTCGATCTGATGAGGAATCAGTATCAAGATCTCCAAACAGGATACAGAGGTATTCTTTTATGTTAAATCTTTGACGCGTGCATGCATCTCTGCGAGTGTTTTATTGAACTCCTTCTGTACATATTTCCTGTCATCGCGCGTGCAGTCAGAGACACGTACACCTTTGTTCGCGCCGCTCCTTCTTCGTGGCGTTGTGGCGTTTGTGGTCCGAATGTGCGCCATTACAGAGCCGCTATTGGGCGTATACTGTCGGCATTCGTATTAACTCACCTGTAGCGCGCAGCTGCTAGGTGATGGTCACTGGTCGGTGCAGGTACAGCCTATGGGCACCTGGTGCTTAGAAGTGGCTGTCCAGCAACCCATGTGTGTGTCTTTCTTTGCATGTCTGCTATCCATTATCTGGCCGTGGTCCTGGACCCTCCGCTTAGATCCAACGCTGCAGTTGTGCGGAAGTTGCGTATCTACTTCCATATTGGTCACTGCAAACTTCTGCTGCTGCCGCCGGTGCCGTCCAGATTGCGGCGCTGTTCTGCAACTGTCTTGTTCAGTTAACTCCTGTCATAACTTTGCGCTACGCCAGAGCCATGCACGTTTGGGTGAAATAGCTACCGAGCGGGCGGTGCGCGAAACCCAGAATATCTTTTGTAACGTATGTGGAATCTCCTGTTAACGAACCTGAAGCAAAAAAGCGTAGGCATCCTCTTGGCACAATAGACGAAGTGTTTCTTGCACCCTATTAAACACTGATTTCTTCAGGCATTCTGTAGCAGTTGGGACTTCCTGTCACCGTTGTAGATCTCTGGGGAGTTGTGGCAGCTACTCAGACTGCCACGTCCTGTTACGTCTGCTTCGCTGTTGCCACCTCGGCTGCGACTCCCTTCCACGTGCTGTTTGCTGCCACATTGGCTGCCTTTCTATTTACAGAGGCTCTGCGCGTAATAGAAGACACGATGGCCAGGAACGCTCCGACCGCATGGTAGAGCTCCAGACCGAGCTTTTACGCCTGAGCACACGAGTCGACCCACAAATCGAAGTGATTTTTATGATTTCTAGGTTCCGCCTCTTCACCGTTTGAAATCTCAAGAAACTTGCACATTCCCAGTTAAATAGGAATTCACTTACACACCACATTTGAGCAGTCCAACTACCTGATTTCAAGAGTGACTAAGCAGAGGCGAACTGTTCTGTGCGAGCACAGAGGTCTACATACACAAGGAGGAGCTGCGAGAGTGCGTGTGTACACACATATGTGTATTGTTAACTGGGGTTGTTTAAATGAGCCACACGAACATCAACATAGTTTTATATATACACACATGTGCATCCTCGAAAGCAACACTTTATCCAAGGTGAGTTAGCACGTGGCACAAGGTAGACTTCGGAAGCCCTAGGACTCTGCACTCAGGACACATTGCAAGCGCGTGTTCTCGGGTATGTCTACATGCCAAGAGCTACTAGTGATGCAGGCACATGCAGAATATCGGAAAAACACACGATAGATGGACAGTGCAGGTTTTCATCTGAGCGATAAAACTTACCAAACACTGGACCAGCAGGAATCTGTTCCTCGTTGAAAGCAGAGCGTAGGTAATTTCCACATCAAGGCGTATCGCTGAATTCCTACTTCCGAGTAGAACTGCGTTATCACAAAAGCGAGACACGCAGTGTATGTTCTGATGAAAGCATCTTTCCATAGACACGCTTAGGCATGGGGTAAAAAAAAGCTAACTACAAATGTTTAGACTGTTTTTTGGTATGTAGATCTTCTTAGGGTAAACGCACATTCAAGCCGCGCGCATGTACGCGCGCGTGTATACATGTAAATTCGCTTGTAAAGAGCATCTCAGCTACGGCTGCTGCTTTTTTTCGGTTGTCAGGTCTTGAACAACTCAGAGGTCGACTCAGACGTTAGACAAATATCACCAAACAAACGAGGACAAACCCATATCGATTAGTATTGGACTGTGGATGAGAATGTCGCATGATCCGATGTAGACCGCAGCTGAAAGCTGTTCACGTAGGCCCGCGTTTGTGCCTATCCCTTGTGCAGACTAAGAATAAGGAAGAAGTGAATGCTCTGTTTGAGCGACGAAAAACATGGTGAGTTTGAAGTCTGTATGATGGCAACTGTCGCTGCAGAACTTCAACAAAGCACTTGAATCCATCTACATCCACACACGTTTATGCACAACTAAGCGAATGCCGTATAACTCGTACACTACACACAAGCCTGCAAGCACATAGTGCAACAGACGATGTGAGGCCGCGTAGGACAAAGAACTCCTGTGGTAGTCTGTTAGTGCGGCTTGTTCTGCACATTGTGTAATTCAGCGGCACATGGACACAACCAAAAAGTGGACTGAATTTATTGTGCATCATCTTCGTCTGGTGGCAGTACACGCAACGAAAGCCGTGAAGGTGCTCAGAATTACATATGGTTTCTTACACATAACTGTGTACATCTACACAATATTCACTGTAAAGCTACTCCGTTAGATCACAACAATGTCTCTTGCTACTTAGAGTGTGGGTATGCCGTTATCACCACATAACAGTCAGCAAACACACAGCTTACATGAAAATATCTGCGCATACTGAAGATGTAAGATGTAAGCGCATCGCCACGCCCGCACGCGTCCAGTAACAAAGCGGCGCCCCCCTCTGACAGTACGTTGGCAGTGAGGAGCAAATAGAAAATCCATCTGCTTCACTAGGTTAGCATTTTGCTTTTCATGGTCCACAGCTGCGGCAACTAAACCACCTGAAGTAAAGCCGCACCAGTATACGATAGTAAAGCGAAGCACCGTTCGAGGCATCCTCTCAACAAGAAAGCAGTCCTCCACCCATCTGCATATTTCTACGCCAAGTCCATGAAACATAGGGTGGTGTTCTGTTCATTCTCTACGAAGTATGTCTCAAGCGCAAGTTGAGCGTTCGTTGACCCACTGCGTGCAATTCTTTCAGCTTCGACACCAGCGCTTTGCTATTACACTTTCGTAGACGTCCTGGTCCTTCGGCAAATGTTTTGCCCTGACATAGACCATATGGCATGCTCGCTACCGCTGCTGCTATAGATGGAAATTTCCACTCTTTGTGCTGCTTGTGCTGGTGCTGTTATGACCGCGGGCTCATTGCCTGTATTGTTTCGATTGTACATATCCAGGATTTGTGTTGCGCGGTGGTACTCTTCAAGTTGATGTTTTATAGCTACTGCTTCCACTGCTGCTGTCACTGTGGCCATCCGAGCTTCTGTCCTTTGTGCTTCTGGTGGCGAATACGGCTTTAGCTGCTACGTTGTTAAAGGTAAACTTGAGACACGGCCTTGATTGTACGCGTTGCCGCTGCAAGTTGAAGCTTGGGTTGTCTTTCTTACCGCTCACGCTGAGGGCGTTGCACACCCTGCCACAGCTGTCGGTGCTGCTCTTTTCGTTCTGACGGTAGTACCTTCTAATTCGCTTATCTGTGCTGCTGCCCACGGTGATGTAAACCGCAGGAAGAGCATGAGATAATCGACTCTGAAACCGCCGCTACGACGACTTCGAAGAGGCTCTGGAGCAGCAGTGACAGAAGGATGAAATAGATCATCAAACGCGAAGCTGGATCAACAACGAATCATCCAAGTAAAGTCAAGTTCTCATCGTTTATCTGCCCAATCCTCTATGCTAAATAGTAGCACTCCACATAATGAGTCTGCCGGCGTACTTCACACATGCAACACCCAATACGGTGGACGTACGTTTACACACTTTGTTCCACATGTGTAGCACCTTGAGCAGTTGAATACACAAAAGTGTAGAACCACTCCTCCGCTTCTACGAAGTAATTCTGAATTATTCAAGCCAGGCATATGCGTCTTTTATTCGTCTACACTTATATGCTTGGTGGGGGTATGCATACGCAGAGCTTTAGAGTGGCTACCATGTATGCCACCTGGTCAGTCGGTATTGATCATGTCCACAAATAGCCTCCTTTCTGGCACCGGTCTGGCCACTCGTGTCCAAGGGCATACACACTTTGTGATGGCAGTAACAGTGCATATACAGATGACAGAACCTAGAACAGATAAAGGCTTATAAGCAGACTGACTGTGCTTTACTGAAAATATAAGTCGCCTCGCCTGTTTCAGAGTAGGTATAGTGTACGTACGCGGAGGCCTTCTCAAAGTACGTTTCTCATGCACCCGAAAGGCTACGCATGAACAGGGGGAGCAGGCAATCGAATCATCTGGCTGATTAAAAGCAAGCGCCTAACGCAACCAAGCGGGTATGCAAGTAAATCCTGCCCCCTATGGAGCAGTAAACATCAGCCGAGATATGGACGGAAATACAGAAGCAGAAGCGCATAATGGGGCGATCGTCTGCCATATCTGTGTGGGCGATGCTCTCCGCGTATGTACGTGTCCGCTTACATCTGGAAAGCCACACCTGTAGACGCCTCGGAAGGTTTAGACAGACATGTGCACCCGTTTACACACACAGTCCTTCCTGGTACATGCTTATTAGTCCACGTTTTGCAGTGCAAGTCACAACTTGTAAGGGGTCAAGAAGTCTAGTTGGGAAGCAGCCGGTTCTGCGTGTTTGTTGAAGGCGAAGGAACTTTGTTCACCTGTGAACCCTAAACTGCTGTCGAGTACTTCCCTATATCGAAACGCCTGCTATACTAATCCTCCTCCTCTTGCCTGCCGCACTGTGCTATGCTTCCATGCTCTAGTAGCACGGTAATGCTCCGCCTGCTGCAGTAAATACTACTCGGTCTGCTACAACTGTTGTCGATATTTTCAAAAAGTCTGTCGGCTAACTCCAGTCGTGTGCAGGACGTAGTTGCGCAATTGTCAACGCTCTGCATGTCGCGAGTGAAGATGAACACATACGCATTTATACGTAGGCGTTTGTTACCTGTAGAACCGGCTATGTATCATTCTCTTTCACACACCCTCTTTTGAAAACAACTTGCGTCAAAGTACATTCGTGCGCTGACGTACTTGTGCACTTCTGGTTGTTGAGGTGAACAAAACCTTCAGCCGTTCGTGAATATGTGTTTGTGACCGTATCTACATCTACCCCGCATCGTCGCCGGGGCCTGCGTTAGCGCGTCTTCTTAGTCCCGCAGAAGCGATCACTCACGATGCTGTTCTCTGTATACCGTCGTACATTGGTTCAGCAGGCTTGCATGTAAATTACAGAAGATAACCACAGAACGAACAGCGTCACCAGCGGATCGATGACAGCAGTGACAATCGATTTGCACGCGGGTATATATATATGTGTGTGTGTATGGGGATTCGTGTAACTGTGCTATCACATGTGTGTACGTGTCATTTGGCTTCTTCGTGTCCCTTTGTAGGACTTGGAACGTCACTTGACAAGATGATGGCTGCTTACCAGCTCAATAAGGAAAAAGCTAGATTATAATGTACAAGTGTTGACTGAGAGGAACAAAGAGAATGCAACATTGGTGCTGGCGTACAAGAACAAGGCGAACAAGAGCCGGGGGGCGCCTCAGCATCATTATAGAAAAGTTTAATGCAATGGATAAAAAGTACAGGTAGGAAGGAAGAGACACTGAATCTGACAACCACCCACTGTAGGGAGAGAATTCAGGATGAATGACACACTGCACAATCTCAAATAGCAACGCCAGCAGGTGAATGACAACAGACATAGCCGCGTCGGCGAGGTGCATTCAAGTCGCGGTGGCTCTACAGGCTTTGATGCGGATGAATTCACTTGTAGTGTGTCCACTCTGTTAAAGCTACCGCGAAAAAAGAGAATATGTGGAGCAGGGAGGAACCGTCTGTTTGTGTTTCGACCCGTCAGCCCCAGTAGGACGCATCAAGGCGCCACGAGGCCGCTGATTTTCCCATACGTGTGTGTTCAACAAGGAAGGATGTAAACTAACGTCTGCCGCCGATTTGAGCAGTCTAAGTCAATTATCACTTATGTATATTCGTATCTATGTTGATCAGTCGTGTACGTTAATGCAGGGCAGTTGTTTGTACTTTGCGTGATTGCAGCCTTGCGAATGCGCACTACACGGAAGAGTTTAGAGACTCCTGTTCTCAGTATCAGCAAATACGGGAGCAGGGTGCATTATTCAAATCCGCAGAAGAGAAGATGTACAAAGCAACATGGCAAGCGCGCATGAACAAGAGGTGGGCCTACGCACTGAAGCGACAAGGATCTCTTATGATGCCACATAACTGGTACACGAAGTATATCTACGCTCATCGCTGCACATGGAACGGCCATTATCAAATCCACACCATCCTCTAATTTGCGAAAGT
>JAEOAE010002428.1:0-29169 GCA_036365155.1 Meriones psammophilus | reverse complement strand
AGCACTTAAACCGCCTAACGAAATGATTCCAGAGTATGTAAAAACAGCTCTAACGTAAATGACTCCAGAGTAATTTAAAACCCGCTTCCTACAACTTCCAACGAAATGACTCCAGAGCACTTTAAAACCCTTCCAAAAAAATGACCCCAGAACGCTTTAAAACCCCTCTTCCAACGAAATGACTCCAGAGCACTTAAACTCCTGCTTCCAAAGAAATGAGTCCAGAGCACTTACAAACCCGCCTCCAACTAACGGACTCAGAACACTTAAAAATTCTCTTCCAACGAATGACTCCAGAGCAGTTAAAATCCTGCTTCAAACGAAATGACTCCAGAGCACTAAAAACCCACTTCCAAAGAAATGACTCCAGAGCACTTAAAACCCGCCTAAATGAAATGACTCCAGAGCACTTAAAACACCACTTCTAAAGAAATGAATCCAGAGCACTTAAAAACCTGTTTCCAACGTAAGGAGTCCTGACCACTTAAAAACCCGGTTCCAACGACAGGACACCAGAACACTTAAAAACACTCTTCCAAAGAAATGAATCCAGAGGACTTATAAACCCGCTTCCAACGAAATGTGTCCTGAGGACTTAAAACCCAATTCCAACTAAATGACTCCAGACCACTTAAAAACCCGCTTCCAACGAAATGACTCCAGACCACTTAAAACCCTTCCAACAGAATGACTAGAGAACACTTAAAAACCCGCTTCAACAAAATGACTCCAGAGTACTTAAAATCCTGATTCCAACGAAATGACTCAGAGCACTTAAAAACCTGCTTCCAACGAAATGACTCCAGAGCACTTAAAACCCGAGTCCAACGAAATGTGTCCAGAGAGACACTTAAAACCCGCCCAACGAAATGACTCCAGACCACTTAAAAACCCGCTTCCAACGAAATGACGCTAGACTACTTAAAAACCGGGTCCAACGACGGACACCAGAACACTTAAAAACCCTCTTCCAAAGAAATGAATCCAGAGGACTTAAAAACCCTCTTCCAACGAATGACTCCAGAGCACTTAAAACCCGCCTCCAACAAAATGAATCAAGTGCTCTTAAAAACACAATTCAAAGAAATGACCTCAGAGCACATAAAAAACCACTTCCAACGAAATGACTCCAGAGCACTTAAAAACTCGCGCCTAACGGAAGACTCCAGAACACTTAAAAACCACTTCCAACAAAATGACCTCAGAGCACATAAAAACCCTCTTCCAATGAAATGACTCCAGAGCATTTAAAAACTCTCTTCCATGAAATGACTGCAGAGAACTTAAAAACCTCTTCCAACGAAATGACTCCAGAGGACTTAAAAACCAGCTTCCAACAGATGACTCCAGAGCACTTAAAACCCGGTTCCAACGAAAGGACACCAGAACACTTAAAAACCTCTTTCAAAGAAATGACCTCCAGACAACTTAAAAACACCCTTCCAACGAAATGACTCCAGAGCACTTAAAAACCCGCCCTCTTCCAACGAAATGACTTCCAGAGAACTTAAAACCTCCTTCCAACTAAATGACTCCAGAGCACTTAAAACCCGCTTCCAACGAAAAGACTCCAGACCAATTAAAACCCGCTTCCAACAAAATGAATAGAGAGCACTTAAAAACCCGCTTTCAACAAAATGAGTCCAGAGCACTTAAAAACAGCTTCCAACCAAAATGACTATAGAGCAATTAAAAATGACTATCCAGGCTTCCAAAGAAATGACTCCAGAGCACTTAAAAACAGCTTCCAAAAAATGACTCCAGAGCACTTAAAAACCTGCTTCCAACAAAATGACTCCAGAGCACTTAAAAACCACTTCCAACAAAATGACTCCAGAGCACTTAAAAACCCGCTTCCAAAGAAATGACTCCAGAGCACTTAAAACCCGCTTCCAACGAAATGACTCAGAGCACTTAAAAACCCGGTTCCAAAAATGACTAAGAGCACTGAAAAACCCGGGCCTCCAAGAAATGACCAGAGCACTTAAAAACCGCTTCCAACAAAATGACTCAGAGCACTTAAAAAACAGCGATTCCAACGAAATGACTCCAGAGCACTTAAAAACCCACTTCCAAAGAAATGACTCCAGAGCACTTAAAATCCGCTTCCAACAAAATGACTCAATGAAAACCCCTTTTCAACAAATGACTCAGAGACACTAAAAACCCACTTCCAACGAAATGACTCAGAGAAAAACCCGCTTAAAACCCGACTCCAAAAAAAACCCTGTTTCCAAAGAAATGACTCCAGAGCACTTAAAAAACCCGCTTCCAACGAAATGACTCCAGAGCACTTAAAACCCCTTCCAACAAATGACTCCAGAGCACTTAAAAACCCGCTGACTCCAGAGCACTTAAAAACCCTGTTCCAACGAAAATGACTCAGAACACTTAAAAACCCTCTTCCAAAGAAATGACTCCAGAGCACTTAAAACCCGCTTCCAAAGAAATGACACCAGAGGACTTAAAAACCCTCTTCCAAAGAAATGACTCCAGACCACTTAAAAACCCGCTTCCAACGAAATGACTCCAGACCACTTAAAAACCTCTTCCAAAGAAATGACTCCAGAGGACTTAAAAACCGCTTCCAACAAAATGACTCCAGAGCACTTAAAAACCCAATTCCAACGAAATGACTCCAGAACACTTAAAACCCGCTTCAACAAAATGACTCCAGACCACTTAAAAACGGACTTCAACAAAATGACTAGAGAATACTTAAAAACCCGCTTCCAACAAAATGACTCCAGAGTACTTAAAATCCTGATTCCAACAAAATGACTCCAGAGCACTTAAAAACCCGCTTACAAAGAAATGACTCCAGAGCACTTAAAAACCGCTTCCAACAAAATGACTCAGAGCACTTAAAAACCCGTTTCCAACAAAATGACTCAGAGCACTTAAAAACCTGCTTCCAATGAAATGACTCCAGAGCACTTAAAAACCCGCTTCCAAAGAAATGACTCCAGAGCACTTAAAAACCCGCTTCCAAAGAAATGACTCCAGAGCACTTAAAAACCCGCTTCCAACGAAATGACTCCAGAGCACTTAAAAACCACTTCCAAAGAAATGACTCCAGAGCACTTAAAAACCCGCCTAAAACCTAATGACTCCAGAGCAGTTAAAATGCCGCTTCTTAAAAGCGCTTCGAAATGACTCCAGAGCACTTAAAAACCCAGTTCCAACGAAATGACCACCAGAACACTTAAAAACCCTCTTCCAACAAAATGACTCCAGAGTACTTAAAAACCGCTTCCAAAGAAATGACTCCAGAGCACTTAAAAACCCGCTTCCAACGAAATGACTCCAGAGCACTTAAAAACCCGCTTCCAACAAAATGACTCCAGACCACTTAAAAACCCGGTTCCAATGACAGGACAGCAGAACACTTAAAAACCCTCTTCCAAAGAAATGAATCCAGAGGACTTAAAAACCCGCTTCCAATGAAATGTGTCCAGACGACTTAAAAACCCACTTCCAAATGAAATGACTCCAGAGCCCTTAAAAACCGCTTCCAACGAAAATGACTCAAGAGCAATTAAAAACCGTTTCCAACGAAAATGACTCCAGAGCAATTAAATACCTGTTTCAACGAAATGACTCAGAGAACTTAAAAACCCGCTTCAAAAAAAAATGATTCCAGAGCACTTAAAACCTGCTTCCAATGAAATGAATCCAGAGCACTGAAAATCCCGCTTCTATCGAAATGACTCCAAAGCACTTAAAAATTTGCTTCCCAAGAAATGACTCCAGAGCACTTAAAAACCAGCTTCCAACGAAATGCTTCCAGAGTACTTACAAATCTGCTTCCAACGAAATGACCTCAGAGCACATAAAAACCCACTTCCAACAAAATGACCCCAGAGCACATAAAAACGCACTTCCAACGAAATGACTCGAGAGCACTTAAAAACCTGCTTCCAAAGAAATGACACCAGATCACTTAAAAACCTGCTTCCAAAGAAATGACTCCAGAGCACTTAAAATCCCGCTTCCAACGAAATGATTCCAGAGCATGTAAAAAACAGCTTCCAACGAAATGACTCCAGAGCACTTAAAATCCCGCTTCCTACGAAGTGCTTCCAGAGCATGTAAAAAACAACTTCCAACGAAATGACTCCAGAGCACTTAAAAACCCCCTTCCAAACAAATGACCCCAGAACGCTTAAAAACCCTCTTCCAACGAAATGACTCCAGAGCACTTAAACTCCCGCTTCCAAAGAAATGAGTCCAGAGCACTTACAAACCCGCCTTCCAACGGACTCAGAACACTTAAAAATTCTCTTCCAACAAAATGACTCAGAGCACTTAAAAACCCGGTTCCAACGACAGGACACAGAATACTTAAAAAGCTCTTCCAAAGAAATGAATCCAGAGGACTTACAAACCCGCTTCCATCGATCTGACTGCAGAGCACTTATAAACCTGCTTCCAATGAAATGACCCCAGAGCACTTAAAACCGGTTTCCAATGAAAGGATACCAGAACACTTAAAAATTCTCTTCCAACGAAATGACTCCAGAGCACTTAAAATCCCGCTTCCAACGAAATGTCTCCAGAGCATTTACAAACCTGCTTCCTAAGAAATGACTCCAGAGCATTTACAAACCCGCTTCCTAAGAAATGTCTCCAGAGCACTTAAAACCCTCTTCCAACGAAATGCCTCCAGAGAAATTACAAAACTGCTTCCAAGAAAATGACTCCAGAGCACTTAAAAACCCGCTTCTAACCAAATGACTCCGGAGCACTTACAAAACCGCTTCCAACAAGATGACTCGAGAGTAAGTAAAAAGCTGCTTCTAAGGAAATGACTCCAGAGCACTTAAAAACCCGCTTCGAACTAAATGACACCAGAGCACTTACTAACCCGCTTCCAACAAAATGACTCGAGAGCAATTAAAAAGCTGCTTCTAAGGAAATGACTCCAGAGCACTTAAAATCCTGCTTCCAATGAAATGACTCCAGAGCACTTAAAATCACGCTTCCAACCGAATGACTCCAGAGCACTTAAAAACCCACTTCCAAATAAATGACTCCAGAGCACTTAAAAACCTGCTTCCAATGAAATGCTTCCATAGCACTTACAAACCTCCTTCCAACGAAATGACTCCAGAGCACTTAAAACACCACTTCTAAAGAAATGAATCCAGAGCACTTAAAAACCTGCTTCCAACGTAAGGAGTCCTGACCACTTAAAAACCCGGTTCCAACGACAGGACACCAGAACACTTAAAAACACTCTTCCAAAGAAATGAATCCAGAGGACTTATAAACCCGCTTCCAACGAAATGTGTCCTGAGGACTTAAAAACCCAATTCCAACGAAATGACTCCAGACCACTTAAAAACCCGCTTCCAACGAAATGACTCCAGACCACTTAGAAACGCGCTTCCAACAGAATGACTAGAGAACACTTAAAAACCCGCTTCCAACAAAATGACTCCAGAGGACTTAAAATCCTGATTCCAACGAAATGACTCCAGAGCACTTAAAAACCCGCTTCCAACGAAATGACTCCAGAGCACTTAAAACCCCGAGTCCAACGAAATGTGTCCAGAGCACTTAAAAACCCGCTTCCAACGAAATGACTCCAGACCACTTAAAAACCCGCTTCCAACGAAATGACGCTAGACTACTTAAAAACCCGGGTCCAACGACGGGACACCAGAACACTTAAAAACCCTCTTCCAAAGAAATGAATCCAGAGGACTTAAAACCCTCTTCCAACGAAATGACTCAGAGCACTTAAAAACCCGCTTCCAACAAAATGAATCAAGTGCTCTTAAAAACACAATTCGAAGAAATGACCTCAGAGCACATAAAAAACCACTTCCAACGAAATGACTCCAGAGCACTTAAAAACTCGCTGTAAACGGAAGACTCCAGAACACTTAAAAACCACTTCCAACAAAATGACCTCAGAGCACATAAAAACCCTCTTCCAATGAAATGACTCCAGAGCATTTAAAAACTCTCTTCCATGAAATGACTGCAGAGAACTTAAAAACCTCCTTCCAACGAAATGACTCCAGAGCACTTAAAAACCGGCTTCCAACAGATGACTCCAGAGCACTTAAAAACCCGGTTCCAATGACAGGACACCAGAACACTTAAAAAGCCTCTTTCAAAGAAATGAATCCAGACAACTTAAAAACACCCTTCCAACGAAATGACTCCAGAGCACTTAAAAACCCGCTTCCAACGAAATGCTTCCAGAGAACTTAAAAACCTCCTTCCAACCAAATGACTCCAGAGCACTTAAAAACCCGCTTCCAACGAAAAGACTCCAGACCAATTACAAACCCGCTTCCAACAAAATGAATAGAGAGCACTTAAAAACCCGCCTTCAACAAAATGAGTCCAGAGCACTTAAACAACAGCTTCCAACCAAATGACTATAGAGCAATTAAAAACAGGCTTCCAAAGAAATGACTCCAGAGCCGTAAAAAACCGTTTCCAACGAAATGACTCCAGAGCACTTAAAAAACCACTTCCAACGAATTGACTCCAGAGCACTCAAAAATCCGCTTCCAAAGAAATGACTCCAGAGCACTTAAAAATCCGCTTCCAAAGAAATGACTCCAGAGCACTTAAAAGCCCGCTTCCAACGAAATGACTCCAGAGCACTTAAAAACCCGGTTCCAACGACAGGCCACCAGAACAATTAAAAACCCTCTTCCAACAAAATGACTCCAGAGTACTTAAAATCCCGATTCCAACGAAATGACTCCAGAGCACTTAAAAACCCACTTCCAAAGAAATGACTCCAGAGCACTTAAAATCCCGCTCCCAACGAAATGACCTCAGAGGACATAAAAACTCACTTCCAATGAAATGACTCGAGAACACTTAAAAACCCGCTTCCAATGAAATGCGTCCAAAGCACCTAAAAACCGGCTTCCAACGAAATGACTCCCAAACACTTAAAAACACGGTTCCAACGACAGGACACCAGAACACTTAAAAACCCTCTTCCAAAGAAATGAATCCAGAGGACTTAAAAACCCGCTTCCCAAGAAATTTGTCCAAAGGACTTAAAAACCCAATTCCAACGAAATGACTCCAGACCACTTAAAAACCCGCTTCCAACGAAATGACTCCAGACCACTTACAAACGCGCTTCCAACAGAATGACTAGAGAACACTTAAAAACTCGCTTCCAACAAAATGACTACAGAGTACTTATAATCCTGATTCCAACGAAATGACTCCAGAGCACTTAAAAACTCGCTTCCAACGAAATGATTCCAGACCACTTACAAACGGACTTCCAACAAAATGACTAGAGAATACTTAAAAACCCGCTTCCAACAAAATGACTCCAGAGTACTTAAAATCCTGATTCCAACGAAATGACTCCAGAGCACTTAAAAATCCGCTTACAAAGAAATGACTCCAGAGCACTTAAAAATCCGCTTCCAACCAAATGACTCAAGAGCACTTAAAAACCCGTTTCCAACAAAATGACTCCAGAGCACTTAAAAACCTGCTTCCAATGAAATGACTCCAGAGCCGTTAAAATCCTGCTTCCAATGAAATGACTCCAGAGCACTAAAAAACCCACTTCCAAAGAAATGACTCCAGAGCACTTAAAAACCCGCTTCCAATGAAATGACTCCAGAGCACTTAAAAACCCACTTCTAAAGAAATGACTCCAGAGCACTTAAAAACCCGCTTCCAACGTAATGACTCCAGAGCAGTTAAAAAGCCGCTTCCAACGAAATGACTCCAGAGCACTTAAAAACCCAGTTCCAACGACAGGCCACCAGAACAATTACAAACCCTCTTCCAACAAAATGACTCCAGAGTACTTAAAATCCCGCTTCCAACGAAATGTGTCCAGAGCACTTAAAAACCCGCTTCCAACGAAATGACTCCAGAGCACTTAAAAACCCGCTTCCAACAAAATGACTCCAGACCACTTAAAAACCCGGTTCCAATGACAGGACAGCAGAACACTTAAAAACCCTCTTCCAAAGAAATGAATCCAGAGGACTTAAAAACCCGCTTCCAATGAAATGTGTCCAGACGACTTAAAAACCCACTTCCAACGAAATGACTCCAGAGCCCTTAAAAAACCGCTTCCAACGAAATGACTCAAGAGCAATTAAAAACCCGTTTCCAACGAAATGACTCCAGAGCAATTAAATACCTGTTTCCAACGAAATGACTCCAGAGAACTTAAAAACCCGCTTCCAAAAAAATGATTCCAGAGCACTTAAAAACCTGCTTCCAATGAAATGAATCCAGAGCACTGAAAATCCCGCTTCTATCGAAATGACTCCAAAGCACTTAAAAATTTGCTTCCCAAGAAATGACTCCAGAGCACTTAAAAACCAGCTTCCAACGAAATGCTTCCAGAGTACTTACAAATCTGCTTCCAACGAAATGACCTCAGAGCACATAAAAACCCACTTCCAACAAAATGACCCCAGAGCACATAAAAACGCACTTCCAACGAAATGACTCGAGAGCACTTAAAAACCTGCTTCCAAAGAAATGACACCAGATCACTTAAAAACCTGCTTCCAAAGAAATGACTCCAGAGCACTTAAAATCCCGCTTCCAACGAAATGATTCCAGAGCATGTAAAAAACAGCTTCCAACGAAATGACTCCAGAGCACTTAAAATCCCGCTTCCTACGAAGTGCTTCCAGAGCATGTAAAAAACAACTTCCAACGAAATGACTCCAGAGCACTTAAAAACCCCCTTCCAAACAAATGACCCCAGAACGCTTAAAAACCCTCTTCCAACGAAATGACTCCAGAGCACTTAAACTCCCGCTTCCAAAGAAATGAGTCCAGAGCACTTACAAACCCGCTTCCAACGAACGGACTCCAGAACACTTAAAAATTCTCTTCCAACAAAATGACTCCAGAGCACTTAAAAACCCGGTTCCAACGACAGGACACCAGAATACTTAAAAAGCCTCTTCCAAAGAAATGAATCCAGAGGACTTACAAACCCGCTTCCATCGATCTGACTGCAGAGCACTTATAAACCTGCTTCCAATGAAATGACCCCAGAGCACTTAAAACCGGTTTCCAATGAAAGGATACCAGAACACTTAAAAATTCTCTTCCAACGAAATGACTCCAGAGCACTTAAAATCCCGCTTCCAACGAAATGTCTCCAGAGCATTTACAAACCTGCTTCCTAAGAAATGACTCCAGAGCATTTACAAACCCGCTTCCTAAGAAATGTCTCCAGAGCACTTAAAAACCCTCTTCCAACGAAATGCCTCCAGAGAAATTACAAAACTGCTTCCAAGAAAATGACTCCAGAGCACTTAAAAACCCGCTTCTAACCAAATGACTCCGGAGCACTTACAAAACCGCTTCCAACAAGATGACTCGAGAGTAAGTAAAAAGCTGCTTCTAAGGAAATGACTCCAGAGCACTTAAAAACCCGCTTCGAACTAAATGACACCAGAGCACTTACTAACCCGCTTCCAACAAAATGACTCGAGAGCAATTAAAAAGCTGCTTCTAAGGAAATGACTCCAGAGCACTTAAAATCCTGCTTCCAATGAAATGACTCCAGAGCACTTAAAATCACGCTTCCAACCGAATGACTCCAGAGCACTTAAAAACCCACTTCCAAATAAATGACTCCAGAGGACTTAAAAACCTGCTTCCAATGAAATGCTTCCATAGCACTTACAAACCTCCTTCCAACGAAATGACTCCAGAGCACTTAAAATCCCGCTTCCTACGAAGTGCTTCCAGAGCATGTAAAAAACAACTTCCACCGAAATGACTCCAGAGCACTTAAAAACCCCCTTCCAACCAAATGACCCCAGAACACTTAAAAACCCTCTTCCAATGAAATGACTCCAGAGCACTTAATCTCCCGCTTCCAAAGAAATGAGTCCAGAGCACTTACAAACCCGCTTCCAACGAACTGACTCCAGAGCACTTAAAATCCCGCTTCCAACGAAATGACTCCAGAGCATGTAAAAAACAGCTTCCAACGAAATGACTCCAGAGCACTTAAAACCCCCTTCCAACCAAATGACCTCAGAGCACATAAAAACACACTTCAAACGAAATGACTTGAGAGCACTTAAAAACCCGCTTCCAACGAAATGACTCCAGAGCACTTAAAAACCGGTTTCCAACGACAGGACACCAGAACACTTAAAAATTCTCTTCCAACTAAATGACTCCAGAGTACTTAAAATCCCGCTTCCAACGAAATGACTCCAGAACACTTAAAAACCCGCTTCCACCGAAATGAGTCCAGACATTTAAAAACCCACTTCCAACGAAAAGACTCCAGACCAATTACAAACCCACTTCCAACAAAATGACTAGAGAGCACTTAAAAACCCGCCTTCAACAAAATGAGTCCAGAGCACTTAAACACCAGCTTCCAACCAAATGACTCAAGAGCAATTAAAAACACGCTTCCAAAGAAATGACTCCAGAGCCCTTAAAAAACCGCTTCCAACAAAATGACTCAAGAGCAATTGAAAACCCGTTTCCAACGAAATGACTCAAGAGCACTTAAAAAACCACTTCCAACGAAATGACTCGAGAGCACTTAAAAACCCGCTTCCAAAAAAATGCGTCCAGAGCACTTAAAAACCCGCTTCCAACGAAATGATCCAGACCACTTAAAAACCCGCTTCCAACGAAATGACTCCAGAACACTTAAAAACCCTGTTCCAACGACAGGACACCAGAACACTTAAAAACCCTCTTCCAAAGAAATGAATCCAGAGGACTTAAAAACCAGCTTCCAACGAAATGTGTCCAGAGGACTTAAAAACCCTCTTCCAACGAAATGTGTCCAGAGCACTTAAAAATCCGCTTCCAAAGGAATGACTCCAGAGCACTTAAAAACTCGCTTCCAACGAAATGACTCCAGAGCACTTAAAAACCCGCTGCCAACGAAATGTGTCCAGAGCACTTAAAAACCCACTTCCAACGAAATGACTCCAGACCACTTAAAAACCCGCTTCCAACGAAATAACTCCAGACCACTTAAAAACCCGGTTCCAACGACAGGACACCAGAACACTTAAAAACCCTCTTCCAAAGAAATGAAAACAGAGGACTTAAAAACCCGCTTCCAACGAAATGTGTCCAGAGGACTTAAAAACCCAATTCCAACGAAATGACTCCAGACCACTTAAAAACCAGCTTCCAACAAAATGACTCCAGACCACTTACAAACGCACTTCCAACAAAATGAATAGAAAACACTTAAAAACCCGCTTCCAACAAAATGACTCCAGAGTACTTAAAATCCTGATTCCAACGAAATGACTCCAGAGCACTTAAAAATCCGCTTCCAAAGAAATGACTCCAGAGCACTTAAAAACCCGCTTCCAACCAAATGACTCAAGAGCACTTAAAAACCCGTTTCCAACAAAATGACTCCAGAGCACTAAAAAACCCACTTCCAAAGAAATGACTCCAGAGAACTTAAAAACATTCTTCTAAAGAAATAACTCCAGAGCAGTTAAAATCCTGCTTCCAACGAAATGACTCCAGAGCACTTAAAAACCCGCTTCCAACAAAATGACTCCAGAGTACTTAAAATCCTGATTCCAACCAAATGACTCAAGAGCACTTAAAAACCCTTTTCCAACAAAATGACTCCAGAGGACTTAAAATCCGCTTCCAATGAAATGACTCCAGAGCAGTTAAAATCCTGCTTCCAACGAAATGACTCCAGAGCACTAAAAAACCCACTTCCAAAGAAATGACTCCAGAGCACTTAAAAACCCGCTTCCAACGAAATGACTCCAGAGCACTTAAAAACATTCTTCTAAAGAAATGACTCCAGAGCACTTAAAAACCCGCTTCCAACGAAGTGCTTCCAGAGCACTTAAAAACCTGCTTCCAATGTAATGACTTCAGAGCAGTTAAAAATCCGCTTCCAACGAAATGACTCCAGAGCACTTAAAAACTCTCTTCCAACGAAATGACTCCAGACCACTTAAAAACCCGGTTCCAACGACAGGACACCAGAACACTTAAAAACCCTCTTCCAAAGAAATGAATCCAGAGGACTTAAATACCCGCTTCCAACAAAATGTGTCCAGAGGACTTAAAAACCCAATTCCAACGAAATGACTCCAGACCACTTAAAATCCTGCTTCCAACCAAATGACTCCAGACCACTTACAAACGCGCTTCCAACAAAATGACTAGAGAACACTTAAAAACACGCCTTCAACAAAATGAGTCCAGAGCACTTAAACACCAGCTTCAAACCAAATGACTCAAGAGCAATTAAAAACAGGCTTCCAAAGAAATGACTCCAGAGCCCTTAAAAAACCGCTTCCAACAAAATGACTCAAGAGCAATTGAAAACCCGTTTCCAACGAAATGACTCCAGAGCACTTAAAAAACCACTTCCAACGAAATGACTCGAGAGCACTTAAAAACCCGCTTCCAACAAAATGCGTCCAGAGCACTTAAAAACCCGCTTCCAACGAAATGACTCCAGACCACTTAAAAACCCGCTTCCAACGAAATGACTCCAGACCACTTAAAAACCCGGTTCCAACGACAGGACACCAGAACACTTAAAAACCCTCTTCCAAAGAAATGAATCCAGAGGACTTAAAAACCCGCTTCCAGAGGACTTAAAACCCTCTTCCAACGAAATGACTCCAGAGCACTTAAAAAAACCTCTTCCAAAGAAATGACTCCAGAGCACTTAAAACCCTTCCAACCAAATGACTCAGAGCACATAAAAACACACTGAACGAAATGACTTGAGAGCACTTAAAAACCCGCTCTCAGAGCACTTAAAAACCCGCTTCCAACAAAAATGACTCCAGACCACTTAAAAACCCGGTTCCAATGACAGGACACCAGAACACTTAAAAACCCTCTTCCAAAGAAATGAATCAGAGGACTTAAAAACCCGCTTCCAATGAAATGTCCAGAGGACTTAAAACCCAATTCCAATGACTCCAGACTACTTAAAAACCCGCTTCCAACAAAATGACTCCAGACCACTTAAAAACCGCTTCCAACAAAATGACTAGAGAACAATTAAAAACTGTTTCCAACAAAATGACTCCAGAGTACTTAAAACCTGATTCCAACGAAATGACTCCAGAGCACTTAAAAATCCGCTTCCAAAAAAATGATTCCAGAGCACTTAAAAACCCGCTTCCAACAAATGACTCAAGAGCACTTAAAAACCCGTTTCCAACAAAATGACTCAAGAGCACTTAAAAACCACTTCCAAAGAAATGACTCCAGAGCACTTAAAAACCAGCTTCCAAAGAAATGACTCCAGAGCACTTAAAAACCTGCTTCCAACAAAATGACTCAGAGCACTTAAAAACCCACTTCCAACAAAATGACTCCAGAGCACTTAAAAACCTTTTCCAACAAAATGACTCAGAGCACTTAAAAACCTGCTTCCAAAGAAATGACTCCAGATCACTTAAAAACTGCTTCCAAAGAAATGACTCCAGAGCACTTAAAACCCACTTCCAAAGAAAATGACTCCAGAGCACTGTAAAAACCCACTTCCAACGAAATGACTCCAGAGCACTTAAAAACCTGCTTCCAATGAAATGACTCCAGAGCAGTTAAAAACCCGCTTCCAACGAAATGACTCCAGAGCACTAAAAACCCCTTCCAAACAAATGACTCAGAGCACTTAAAAACCCTCTTCCAACGAAATGACTCCAGAGCACTTAAAAACCCGCTTCCAAAGAAATGACTCCAGAGCACTTAAAAACCCGCTTCCAACGAAATGACTCCAGAACACTTAAAAACCCTCTTCCAACAAAATGACTCCAGAGCACTTAAAAACCCTCTTCCAAAGAAATGACACCAGAATACTTAAAAACCTCTTCCAAAGAAATGAATCCAGAGGACTTAAAAACCCACCCAACGAAATGACTGCAGAGCACTTAAAAAACCTGCTTCCAACAAAATGACTAGAGAGCACTTAAAAACCGCTTTCCAACAAAATGACTCCAGAACACTTAAAAATCTCTTCTTCAACGAAATGACTCCAGAGCACTTAAAAACCCGCCTTCAACAAAATGTCTCAGAGCATTTAACAAACCTGCTTCAAAAATGACTCCAGAGCATTAAAAACCCGCTTCCAACAAAATGACTCCAGAGCACTTAAAAACCTCTTCCAAAAATGACTCCAGAGAAATTAAAAAACTGCTTCCAAGAAATGACTCAGAGCACTTAAAAAACCGAACCAAATGACTCCAGAGCACTTAAAAACCTCTTCCAACAAGATGACTCCAGAGGACTTAAAAACCTCTTCCAAATGACTCCAGAGCACTTAAAAACCCGCTAAAAATGACTCCAGAGCACTTAAAAACCCGCTTCCAACAAAAATGACTCCAGAGCAGTTAAAAACCCTGCTTCCAAAGAAATGACTCAGAGCACTTAAAACCCATTTCAATGAAATGACTCAGAGCACTTAAAAACCCAACTTCCAGAGCAAAAAACCCACTAAATAAATGACTCAGAGCACTTAAAACAATGAAATGACTCAGAGCACTTAAAAACCTCCTTCCAACGAAATGACTCCAGAGCACTTAAAACACCACTTCTAAAGAAATGACTCCAGACCACTTAAAAACCTGCTTCCAACGTAAATGAGTCCTGACCACTTAAAAACCCGGTTCCAACGACAGGACACCAGAACACTTAAAAACACTCTTCCAAAGAAATGAATCCAGAGGACTTAAAAACCCGCTTTCCAACGAAATGTGTCCTGAGGACTTAAAAACCCAATTCAACGAAATGACTCCAGACCACTTAAAAATCCGCTTCCAACGAAATGACTCCAGACCACTTAAAAACCCATTTCAACAGAATGACTCCAGAACACTTAAAAACCCGCTTCCAACAAAATGACTCCAGAGGACTTAAAATCCTGATTCCAACGAAATGACTCCAGAGCACTTAAAAACCCGCTTCCAACATAATGACTCCAGAGCACTTAAAACCCGCTTCCAACAAAATGACTCCAGAGCACTTAAAAACCCGCTTCCAACAAATGACTCAGACCACTTAAAAACCCGCTTCCAACGAAATGACTCTAGACTACTTAAAACCCGGGTCCAACGAAATGACTCCAGAACACTTAAAACCCTCTTCCAAAGAAATGACTCCAGACCACTTAAAAACCCTCTTCCAACGAAATGACTCAGAGCACTTAAAAACCCGATTCCAACAAAATGAATCAAGTGCTCTTAAAAACCAATTCAAAGAAATGACCTCAGAGCACATAAAAACCACTTCAAAACGAAATGACTCCAGAGCACTTAAAAACTCGCTTCAACGGAAGACTCAGAACACTTAAAAACCCTTCCAACAAAATGACCTCAGAGCACAAAAACCCTCTTCCAATGAAATGACTCCAGAGCATTTAAAAACTCTCTTCCATGAAATGACTGCAGAGAACTTAAAAACCTCCTTCCAACGAAATGACTCCAGAGCACTTAAAAACCGGCTTCCAACAGATGACTCCAGAGCACTTAAAAACCCGGTTCCAATGACAGGACACCAGAACACTTAAAAAGCCTCTTTCAAAGAAATGAATCCAGACAACTTAAAAACACCCTTCCAACGAAATGACTCCAGAGCACTTAAAAACCCGCTTCAACAAAAATGCTTCCAGAGAACTTAAAAACCTCCTTCAAACAAATGACTCAGAGCACTTAAAAACCGCTTCCAACAAAATGACTCCAGACCAATTAAAAACCCGCTTCCAACAAAATGAATAGAGAGCACTTAAAAACCCGCCTTCAACAAAATGAGTCCAGAAACTTAAACAACAGCTTCCAACCAAATGACTATAGAGCAATTAAAAACAGGCTTCCAAAAAATGACTCCAGAGCCGTAAAAACCGTTTCCAACGAAATGACTCCAGAGCACTTAAAAACCACTTCCAGAGCACTCCAGAGCACTCAAAAATCCGCTTCCAAAGAAATGACTCCAGAGCACTTAAAAATCCGGGTTCCAAAGAAATGACTCCAGAGCACTTAAAAACCCGCTTCCAACGAAATGACTCCAGAGCACTTAAAAACCGGTTCCAACGACAGGCCACCAGAACAATTAAAACCCTCTTCCAACAAAATGACTCCAGAGTACTTAAAATCCGATTCCAACGAAATGACTCCAGAGCACTTAAAAACCCACTTCCAAAGAAATGACTCCAGAGCACTTAAAATCCGCTTCCAACGAAATGACCTCAGAGGACATAAAACCCACTTCCAATGAAATGACTCCACTTAAAACCACCCAAATCGTCCAAAGCACCTAAAAATGACTCCAAACCACTTTCCAAGAATGACTCAACACTTAAAACCACGGTTCCAACGAAAACCAGAACACTTAAAAACCCTCTTCCAAAGAAATGAATCAGAGGACTTAAAAACCCGCTTCCAACGAAATGACTCCAGACCACTTAAAAACCCAATTCCAAAAATGACTCCAGACCACTTAAAAAACCCGCTTCCAACAAAATGACTCAGACCACTTACAAAGAAACAGAATGACTAGAGAACACTTAAAAACCCGCTTCCAACAAAATGACTCCAGAGTACTTAAAAACCTAATTCCAACGAAATGACTCAGAGCACTTAAAAATCCGCCAAAGAAAATGACTTCCAGACCACTTAAAAACCCATTTCCAACAAAATGACTCCAGAGCACTTAAAAACCTGCTTCCAACAAAATGACTCCAGAGCAGTTAAAAACCCTGCTTCAAAAAAAATGACTCCAGAGCACTTAAAAACCTGCTTCCAACATAAATGACTCAGAGCAGTTAAAAATCTGCTTCCAACAAAATGACTCCAGAGCACTTAAAAACTCTCTTCCAACGAAATGACTCCAGAGCATGTAAAAACCTGCTTCCAACGAAATGTGTCCAGAGCACTTAAAAACCCGCTTCCAACGAAATGACTACAGACCACTTAAAAACCCGCTTCCAACGAAATGACTCCCGAACACTTAAAAACCCGGTTCCGACGACAGGACCCCAGAACACTTAAAAACCCTCTTCCAACGAAGTGACTCCAGAGCACTTAAAAATCCGCTTCCAAAGAAATGACTCCAGAGCACTTAAAAACCCGCTTCCAACCAAATGACTCAAGAGCACTTAAAAACCCGTTTCCAACAAAATGACTCCAGAGCACTAAAAAACCCACTTCCAAAGAAATGACTCCAGAGCACTTAAAAACATTCTTCTAAAGAAATAACTCCAGAGCAGTTAAAATCCTGCTTCCAACGAAATGACTCCAGAGCACTTAAAAACCCGCTTCCAACAAAATGACTCCAGAGTACTTAAAATCCTGATTCCAACCAAATGACTCAAGAGCACTTAAAAACCCTTTTCCAACAAAATGACTCCAGAGGACTTAAAATCCGCTTCCAATGAAATGACTCCAGAGCACTAAAAAACCCACTTCCAAAGAAATGACTCCAGACTACTTAAAAACCCGCTTCCAACGAAATGACTCCAGACCACTTACAAATGTGCTTCCAACAGAATGACTAGAGAACACTTAAAAACTCGCTTCCAACAAAATCACTCCAGAGTACTTAAAATCCTGATTCCAACGAAATGACTCCAGAGCACTTAAAAACCCGCTTCCAACCAAATGACTAAAGAGCACTTAAAAACCCGTTTCCAACAAAATGACTAAAGAGCACTAAAAAACCCACTTCCAAAGAAATGACTCCAGAGCAGTTAAAATCCTGCTTCCAACGAAATGACTCCAGAGCACTTAAAAACCCGCTTCCAACAAAATGACTCCAGAGTACTTAAAATCCTGATTCCAACTAAATGACTCAAGAGCACTTAAAAACGCTTTTCCAACAAAATGACTCCAGAGCACTTAAAATCCGCTTCCAATGAAATGACTCCAGAGCAGTTAAAATCCTGCTTCCAACGAAATGACTCCAGAGCACTAAAAAACCCACTTCCAAAGAAATGACTCCAGAGCACTTAAAAACCTGCTTCCAACGAAATGACTCCAGAGCACTTAAAAACCTGCTTCCAATGAAATAACTCCAGAGCAGTTAAAATCCTGCTTCCAACGAAATGACTCCAGAGCACTAAAAAACCCACTTCCAAAGAAATGACTCCAGAGCACTTAAAAACACGCTTCCAACGAAATGACCTCAGAGCACATAAAAACCCACTTCCAATGAAATGACTCCAGAGCACTTAAAAACCCTCTTCCAAAGAAATGACTGCAGAGTACTTAAAAACCCGGTTCAAAGGAAATGACTCCAGAGCACTTAAAAACCCACTTCCAAAAAATGTGTCCAGAGCACTTAAAAACCCACTTCCAATGAAATGACTCCACACCACTTAAAAACCCGCTTCCAACGAAATTACTCCAGACCACTTAAAAACCGGTTTCCAACGATGAACACAGAACACCAGAACACTTAAAAACCCTCTTCCAAAGAAAAATGAATCCAGAGGACTTAAAAACCCGCTTTCAACGAAATGTGTCTCAGAGGACTTAAAAACCAATTACAAAGAAATGACTCCAGAGCACTTAAAAACCAGCTTCCAACGAAATGACTCCAGACCATTTACAAACGCGCTTCCAACAAAATGACTAGAGAACATTTAAAAACCCGCTTCCAACAAAATGACTCCAGAGTACTTAAAATCCTTATTCCAACGAAATGACTCCAGAGCACTTAAGAATCCGCTTCCAACGAAATGACTCCAGACCACTTAAAAACCCAATTCCAACGAAATGACTCCAGACCACTTAAAAACCCGCTTCCAACGAAATGACTCCAGACCACTTACAAATGCGCTTCCAACAAAATGACTAGAGAACACTTAAAAACCCGCTTCCAACAAAATGACTCCAGAGTACTTAAAATCCTGATTCCAACGAAATGACTCCAGAGCACTTAAAAACCCGCTTCCAACCAAATGACTCAAGAGCACTTAAAAACCCGTTTCCAACAAAATGACTCCAGAGCACTTAAAAACCTGCTTCCAATGAAATGACTCCAGAGCAGTTAAAATCCTGCTTCCAACGAAATGACTCCAGAGCACTAAAAAACCCACTTCCAAAGAAATGACTCCAGAGTACTTAAAAACACGCTTCCAACGAAATGACTCCAGAGCACTTAAAACACCACTTCTAAAGAAATGACTCCAGAGCACTTAAAAACCTGCTTCCAACGTAAGGATACCAGAACACTTAAAAACCCTCTTCCAAAGAAATGAATCCAGAGGACTTAAAAACCCGCTTCCAACGAAATGTGTCCAGAAGACTTAAAAACCCAATTCCAACGAAATGACTCCAGACCACTTAAAAACCCACTTCTAACGAAATGACTCCAGACCACTTAGAAACGCGCTTGCAACAGAATGACTAGAGAACACTTAAAAACCCGCTTCCAACAAAATGACTCCAGAGAACTTAAAATCCTGATTCCAACGAAATGACTCCAGAGCACTTAAAAACCAGCTTCCAAAGAAATGACTCCAGAGCAATTAAAAACCCGCTTCCAAAGAAATGACTCAGAGCACTTAAAAACCCAATTCCAACGAAATGACTACAGACCACTTAAAAACCTTCGACTCCAGACATTTAAAAACCCTCTTCCAAAAAATGACTAGAAATGACTGACTCCAGAGCACTTAAAAACCCTTTCCAAAGAAATGACTCCAGAGCACTTAAACCAAACTTCCAAATGTGTCCAGAGCACTTAAAAAAAACCCGCTTCAAAGAAAATGACTCCAGAGCACTTAAAAACTCTTTCCAACGAAATGACTCCAGAGCACTTAAAACCCAGCGAGCAATTAAAACAAAAATGTCCAGAGCACTTAAAAACCCGCTTCCAACAAAATGACTCCAGACCACTTAAAAACCCGCTTCCAACGAAATGACTCAGACCACTTAAAAACCGGTTCCAACGACGGACACCAGAACACTTAAAAACCCTCTTCCAAAGAAATGAATCCAGAGGACTTAAAACCCCACTTCCAACGAAATGTGTCCAGAGGACTTAAAAACCCGCTTCCAACGAAATGTGTCCAGAGCACTTAAAAACCCGCTTCCAAAGAAATGACTCCAGAGCACTTAAAAACACGCTTCCAACGAAATGACCTCAGAGCACATAAAAACCCACTTCCAATGAAATGACTCGAGAGCACTTAAAAACCCGCTTCCAAAGACATGACTGCAGAGTACTTAAAAACTCTCTTCCAACGAAATGACTCCAGAGCACTTAAAAACCCACTTCCAACGAAATGTGTCCAGAGCACTTAAAAACCCACTTCCAATTAAATGACTCCAGACCACTTAAAAACCCGCTTCCAACGAAATTACTCCAGACCACTTAAAAACCCGGTTCCAACGATAGAACACCAGAACACCAGAACACTTAAAAACCCTCTTCCAAAGAAATGAATCCAGAGGACTTAAAAACCCGCTTCCAACGAAATGTGTCCAGAGGACTTAAAAACCCAATTCCAACGAAATGACTCCAGACCACTTAAAAACCCACTTCTAACGAAATGACTCCAGACCACTTAGAAACGCGCTTGCAACAGAATGACTAGAGAACACTTAAAAACCCGCTTCCAACAAAATGACTCCAGAGTACTTAAAATCCTGATTCCAACGAAATGACTCCAGAGCACTTAAAAACCAGCTTCAAAAGAAATGACTCCAGAGCAATTAAAAACCCGCTTCCAAAGAAATGACTCCAGAGCACTTAAAAACCCAATTCCAACGAAATGACTCCAGACCACTTAAAAACTCGCTTCCAACGAAATGACTCCAGACCACTTACAAACGGGCTTCCAACAAAAAGACTAGAGAACACTTAAAAACCCGCTTCCAATAAAATGACTCAAGAGCACTTAAAAACCCGTTTGCAACAAAATGACTCCAGAGCACTTAAAAAACTGCATCCAATGAAATGACTCCAGAGCAGTTAAAATCCTGCTTCCAACGAAATGACTCCAGAGCACTAAAAAACCCACTTCCAAAGAAATGACTCCAGAGCACATAAAAACCCGCTTCCAATGAAATGAGTCCAGAGCACTTAAAAACCCACTTCTAAAGAAATGACTCTAGAACACTTAAAAACCCGCTTCCAACGAAGTGCTTCCAGAGCACTTAAAAAAGCGCTTCCAACGAAATGACTCCAGAGCACTTAAAAACCCGGTTCCAACGACACGCCACCAGAACAATTACAAACCTCTTCCAACAAAATGACTCCAGAGTACTTAAAATCCCGATTCCAACGAAATGACTCCACAGCACTTACAACCCCGCTTCCACCGAAATGAGTCCAGACACTTAAAAACCAGCTCCTAACGAAATGCCTCTAGAGCACTTAAAAACCCGATTCCAACGAAATGAATCAAGTGCTCTTAAAAACCCAATTCGAACGAAATGACCTCAGAGCACATAAAAAACCACTTCCAACGAAATGACTCCAGAGCACTTAAAAACTCGCTTCCAACGGAAAGACTCCAGAACACTTAAAAAACCACTTCCAACAAAATGACCTCAGAGCACATAAAAACCCTCTTCCAATGAAATGACTCCAGAGCATTTAAAAACTCTCTTCCAACGAAATGACTCCAGAGCACTTGAAAACCCGCTTCCAATGAAATGACTCCAGAGCACTTAAAAACCCACTTCTAAAGAAATGACTCTAGAGCACTTAAAAACCCGCTTCCAACGAAGTGCTTCCAGAGTACTTGAAAACCCGCTTCCAACGTAATGACTCCAGAGCAGTTAAAAACCCGCTTCTAACGAAATGTCTCCAGAGCACTTAAAAACCCGGTTCGAACGACAGGCCACCAGAACAATTACAAACCCTCTTCCAACAAAATGACTCCAGAGTACTTAAATTCCCGATTCCAACGAAATGATTCCAGACCATTTAAAAACCCAATTCCAACGAAATGACTCCAGACCACTTAAAAACCCGCTTCCAACGAAATGACTCCAGACCACTTACAAACGCGCTTCCAACAAAATGACTAGAGAACACTTAAAAACCCGCTTCCAACAAAATGACTCCAGAGTACTTAAAATCCTGATTCCAACGAAATGACTCCAGAGCACTTAAAAACTCTCTTCCAACGGAAAGACTCCAGAATACTTAAAAAACCACTTCCAACAAAATGACCTCAGAGCACATAAAAACCTGCTTCCAATGAAATGACTCCAGAGCATTTAAAAACTCTCTTCCAAAGAAATGACTCCAGAGCACTTAAAAACCCGCTTCCAACCAAATGACTCCAGAGCACTTAAAAACCCGTTTCCAACCAAATGACTCCAGAGCACTTAAAAACCCACTTCTAAAGAAATGACTCCAGAGCAGTTAAAAACCCGCTTCCAACGTAATGACTCCAGAGCACTTAAAAATCCGGTTCCAACGACAGGCCATCAGAACAATTACAAACCCTCTTCCAACAAAATGACTCCAGAGTACTTAAAATCCCGATTCCAATGGAATGACTCCAGAGCACTTAAAACCCTGCTAACACCGAAATGAGTCCAGACACTTAAAAACCCGCTTCTAACGAAATGCCTCTAGAGCACTTAAAAACCCGAATCCAACGAAATGAATCAAGTGCTCTTAAAAACCCGATTCGAACGAAATGACCTCAGAGAACATAAAAACCCACTTCCAACGAAATGACTCCATAGCACTTAAAATAACGCTTCCAACGAAATGACTCCAGAGCACTTACAAACCCGCTTCCAACGAAATGACTCAAGAGCACATAAAACGCCTGCTTCCAACTAAATGACTCAGAGCTTGTAAACAACATCTTCCAACGAAATAACTCCAGAGCACTTAAAACCCACTTCAAACGACAGGACACCAGAACACTTAAAAAACTTCTTTCAACAAAATGACTCCAGAGCACTTAAAATTAAGCTTCCAAGGAAATGACTCCAGAGCACTTACAAACACACTTCCAACAAAATGACTCCAGAGCACTTAAAAACCTGCTTCCGACGAAAAGACTCCAGCGTATTTAAAAACCCGCTTCCAACGAAAAGACTCCAGAACACTTAAAAAACTTCTTCCAACGAAATGACTCTAGAGCACTTAAAATCAAGCTTCCAAGGAAATGACTCCAGAGCACTTACAAACCCGCTTCCATCGAAATGACTCCAGAGCACTTAAAAACCTGCTTCCAACGAAAAGACTCCAGAATACTTAAAAACCCACTTCCAACGAAATGACTCAAGAGCAATTAAAAACAGGCTTCCAAAGAATTGACTCAAGAGCAATTAAAAACCCTCTTCCAACAAAATGACTTGAGAACAATTAAAAACCCGCTTCCAACGAAAAGACTCCAGAGCACTTAAAAACCGGCTTCCAACGAAATGACTCCAGAGCACTTAAAAACCCGGTTCCAACGACAGGACACCAGAACACTTAAAAAGCCTCTTCCAAAGAAATGAATCCAGACAACTTAAAAACCCCCTTCCAACGAAATGACTCCAGAGCACTTAAAAACCGGCTTCCAACGAAATGACTCAAGAGCAATTAAAAACCCACTTCCAACGAAATGCTTCCAGAGTACTTACAAACCTGCTTCCAACGAAATGACTCCAGAGCACTTAAAAAACCGCTTCCAACGAAATGACACCAGAGCACATAAAAACGCACTTCCAACGAAATGACTTGAGAGCACTTAAAAACCTGCTTCCAAAGAAATGACACCAGATCACTTAAAAACCTGCTTCCAAAGAAATGACTCCAGAGCACTTAAAATACCACTTCCATCGAAATGACTCCAGAGCACTTAAAAACCTGCTTCCAAAGAAATGACTCCAGAGCACTTAAAAATCCGCTTCCAACGAAATACTTCCAGAGTACTTTCAAACCTGCTTCCAACTAAATGACACCAGATCACTTAAAAACCTGCTTCCAATGAAATGACTCCAGAGCACTTAAAAATCCGCTTCCAAAGAAATGACTCCAGAGCACTTAAAAACCCGCTTCCAACGAAATGACTCCAGAGAACTTAAAAACCCGCTTCCAACGACAGGCCACCAGAACAATTAAAAATCCTCTTCCAACGAAATGACTCCAGAGTACTTAAAATGCCGATTCCAACGAAATTACTCCAGAGTACTTAAAAACCCGCTTGCAAAGAAATGACTCCAGAGTACTTAAAAACCCGCTCGCAACGAAATGACCTCAGAGGACATAAAAACCCACTTCCAATGAAATGACTCGAGAGCACTTAAAAACCCGCTTCCAACGAAATGCGTCCAGAGCACTTAAAAACCCGCTTCCAACAAAATGACTCCAGATCACTTAAAAACCCGCTTCCAACGAAATGACTCCAGACCACTTAAAAGCCCGGTTCCAACGACAGGACACCAGAACACTTAAAAACCCTCTTCCAAAGAAATGAATCCAGAGGACCTAAAAACCCAATTCCAACGAAATGACTCGAGACCACTTAAAAACCCGCTTCCAACGAAATGTGTCCAGAGGACTTAAAAACCCAATTCCAACGAAATGACTCCAGACCACTTAAAAACCCGCTTCCAATGAAATGACCCCAGACCACTTACAAACGCGCTTCCAACAGAATGACTAGAGAACACTTAAAAACCCGCTTCCAACAAAATGACTCCAGAGTACTTAAAATCCTGATTCCAACGAAATGACTCCAGAGCACTTAAAAACCCGCTTCCAACGAAATGACTCAGAGCAATTAAAACCAGCTTCCAAAGAAATGACTCCAGAGCACTTAAAAACCCATTTCCAAATCGAAATGACTCGAGACCACTTAAAACCCGCTCCAAAAACCCAGAATGACTCCAGACCACTTACAAACAGGCTTCCAACAAAATGACTAGAGAACCCTTAAAAACCCGCTTCCAACAAAATGACTCCAGAGCACTTAAAAATCTGCTTCCAAAGAAATGACTCCAGAGCACTTAAAAACCCGCTTCCAACCAAATGACTCAAGAGCACTTAAAAACACGTTTCCAAAAAAATGACTCAGAGAAATTAAAAACCCGCTTCCAACGAAGTGCTTCCAGAGCAGTTAAAAACCCGCTTCAACGAAATGACTCAGAGCACTTACAACCACGCTTCCACGAAAATGAGTACAGACACTTAAAAACCGGCTCCTAACGAAATGCCTCTAGAGCACATAAAAAACGCTTCAACGAAATGACTCAGAGAGCATTTAAAAACTCTCTTCCAACGAAATGACTCCAGAGAACTTAAAACCTCCTTCCAACGAAATGACTCCAGAACACTTAAAAACCGGCTTCCAACGAAATGACTCAGAGCACTTAAAAAATGACCAGTTCCAACGACAGGACACCAGAACACTTAAAAAGCCTCTTCCAAAGAAATGAATCCAGACAACTTAAAACCCCTTCAAACGAATGACTCAGAGCACTTAAAAACCGACTGAATCGAAATGACTCAAGAGCAATTAAAACCCGCTTCCAACGAAATGCTTCCAGAGTACTTACAAACCTGCTTCCAACGAAATGACTCCAGAGCACTTAAAAACCGCTTCAAATGAAATGACCCCAGAGCACATAAAAACGCACTTCCAACGAAATGACTCGAGAGCAATTAAAAACCTGCTTCCAAAGAAATGACACCAGATCACTTAAAAACCTGCTTCCAAAGAAATGACTCCAGAGCACTTAAAATACCACTTCCATCGAAATGACTCCAGAGCACTTAAAAACCTGCTTCCAAAGAAATGACTCCAGAGCACTTAAAAATCAGCTTCCAACGAAATACTTCCAGAGTACTTTCAAACCTGCTTCCAACTAAATGACTCCAGAGCTCTTAAAAACCCGATTCCAACAAAATGACTGCAGAGCACTTAAAATACCGCTTCCAACGAAATGACTCCAGAGCACTTAAAATCCCGCTTCCAACGAAATGACTCCAGAGCATGTAAAAAACAGCTTCCAACGAAATGACTCCAGAGCAATTAAAACCCTCTTCCAACCAAATGACCTCAGAGCACATAAAAACCCACTTCCAACGAAATGACTCGAGAGCACTTAAAAACCCGCTTCCAAAGAAATGACTCCAGAGCACTTAAAAACTCTCTTCCAACGAAATGACTCCAGAGCACTTAAAAACCGTCTTCCACCGAAATGACTCCAGAGCACTTAAAACCCGCTCTTCCAACGAAAATGTGTCCAGAGCACTTAAAAACCCGCTTCCAACGAAATGACTCCAGAGCACTTAAAAACCCGCTTCCAACAAAATGACTCCAGACCACTTAAAAACCCGGTTCCAATGACAGGACGGCAGAACACTTAAAAACCCTCTTCCAAAGAAATGAATCCAGAGGACTTAAAAACTCGCTTCCAATGAAATGTGTCCAGACGACTTATAAACCCACTTCCAACGAAATGACTCCAGAGCCCTTAAAAAACCGCTTCCAACGAAATGACTCAAGAGCAATTAAAAACCCGTTTCCAACGAAATGACTCGAGAGCACTTAAAAACCCGCTTCAAAGACATGACTGCAGAGTACTTAAAACTCTCTTCCAACGAAATGACTCCAGAGCACTTAAAAAAAACCCACTTCCAACGAAATGTGTCCAGAGCACTTAAAAACCCACTTCAATTAAATGACTCCAGACCACTTAAAAACCAGCTTCCAACGAAATTACTCCAGACCACTTAAAAACCGGTTCCAACGATAGAACACCAGAACACCAGAACACTTAAAACCCTCTTCCAAAGAAATGAATCAGAGGACTTAAAAACCCGCTTCAACGAAATGTGTCAGAGGACTTAAAAACCCAATTCAACAAAATGACTCAGACCACTTAAAAACCCACTTCCAACGAAATGACTCAGACCACTTAGAAACGCGCTTGCAACAGAATGACTAGAGAACACTTAAAAACCCGCTTCCAACAAAATGACTCCAGAGTACTTAAAATCCTGATTCCAACGAAATGACTCCAGAGCACTTAAAAACCAGCTTCAAAAAGAAATGACTCAGAGCAATTAAAAACCCGCTTCCAAAGAAATGACTCAGAGCACTTAAAACCCAATTCCAACGAAATGACTCCAGACCACTTAAAAACTCGCTGAACGAAATGACTCAGACCACTTACAAACGGGCTTCCAACAAAAAGACTAGAGAACACTTAAAAACCCGCTTCAATAAAATGACTCAAGAGCACTTAAAAACCCGTTTGCAACAAAATGACTCAGAGCACTTAAAAACTGCATCAATGAAATGACTCCAGAGCAGTTAAAATCCTGCTTCAACGAAATGACTCCAGAGCACTAAAAACCCACTTCCAAAGAAATGACTCCAGAGCACAAAAAACCGCTTCAATGAAATGAGTCCAGAGCACTTAAAACCCACTTCTAAAGAAATGACTCTAGAACACTTAAAAACCCTTCCAACGAAGTGCTTCAGAGCACTTAAAAAAAGCGCTTCCAACGAAATGACTCCAGAGCACTTAAAAACCGGTTCCAACGACCGCCACCAGAACAATTACAAACCTCTTCCAACAAAATGACTCCAGAGTACTTAAAATCCGATTCCAACGAAATGACTCACAGCACTTACAACCCCGCTTCCACGAAAATGAGTCCAGACACTTAAAAACCAGCTCCTAACGAAATGCCTCTAGAGCACTTAAAAACCCGATTCCAACGAAATGAATCAAGTGCTCTTAAAAACCCAATTCAACGAAATGACCTCAGAGCACATAAAAACCACTTCCAACGAAATGACTCAGAGCACTTAAAAACTTCGCCAACGGAAAGACTCAGAACACTTAAAAACCACTTCCAACAAAATGACCTCAGAGCACATAAAACCCTCTTCCAATGAAATGACTCAGAGCATTTAAAAACTCTCTTCCAACGAAATGACTCCAGAGCACTTGAAAACCCGCTTCCAATGAAATGACTCCCGAGCACTTAAAAACCCACTTCTAAAGAAATGACTCTAGAGCACTTAAAAACCCGCTTCCAACGAAGTGCTTCCAGACTACTTGAAAACCCGCTTCCAACGTAATGACTCCAGAGCAGTTAAAAACCTGCTTCCAACGAAATGACTCCAGAGCACTTAAAAACCCGGTTCGAACGACAGGCCACCAGAACAATTACAAACCCTCTTCCAACAAAATGACTCCAGAGTACTTAAAATCCCGATTCCAACGAAATGACTCCAGACCACTTAAAAACCTAATTCCAACGAAATGACTCCAGACCACTTAAAAACCCGCTTCCAACGAAATGACTACAGACCACTTACAAACGCGCTTCCAACAAAATGACTAGAGAACACTTAAAAACCCGCTTCCGACAAAATGACTCCAGAGTACTTAAAATCCTGATTCCAACGAAAATGACTCAGAGCACTTAAAACTCTCTTCCAACGGAAAGACTCAGAATACTTAAAAACCACTTCCAACAAAATGACCTCAGAGCACATAAAAACCTGCTTCAAATGAAATGACTCAGAGCATTTAAAACTCTCTTCAAAGAAATGACTCCAGAGCACTTAAAAAACCGCTTCCAACCAAATGACTCCAGAGCACTTAAAAACCGTTTCCAACCAAATGACTCCAGAGCACTTAAAAACCCACTTCTAAAGAAATGACTCCAGAGCAGTTAAAACCCGCCGCAACGTAATGACTCAGAGCACTTAAAAATCCGGTTCCAACGACAGGCCATCAGAACAATTACAAACCCTCTTCCAACAAAATGACTCCAGAGTACTTAAAATCCGATTCCAATGGAATGACTCCAGAGCACTTAAAACCCTGCTAACACCGAAATGAGTCCAGACACTTAAAAACCCGCTTCTAACGAAATGCCTCTAGAGCACTTAAAAACCCGAATCAACGAAATGAATCAAGTGCTCTTAAAAACCGATTCGAGCGAAATGACCTCAGAGAACATAAAAACCCACTTCCAACAAATGACTCCATAGCACTTAAAATAACGCTGCAAATTGAAATGACTCCAGAGCACTTACAAACCCGCTGAAAATGACTCAAGAGCACATAAAACGCACTTCCAAATCTAAATGACTCAGAGCTTGTAAACAACATCTTCCAACGAAATAACTCCAGAGCACTTAAAACCCGGTTCAAACGACAGGACACAGAACACTTAAAAACTTCTTTCAACAAAATGACTCAGAGCACACTTAAAATTAAGCTT
>JAEOAE010002343.1:0-33089 GCA_036365155.1 Meriones psammophilus | reverse complement strand
CATCAAGTACTATGTTGAAGAGATATGGAGAGAGGGCAGCCTTGTCTTGTCCCTGATTTCAGTGGGATTGATTTAAGTTTCTCCCATTGAGTTTGATGTTGGCTGTAGGCTTGCTGTATATTGCCTTTACTATGTTTAAGTATGTTCCTTGTATCCTGATCTCTCAATACTTTAAACATGAATGGGTGTTGGACTTTGTCAAATGCTTTTTCGGCATCCAAGGAGATGATCATGTGGTTTTTCTCCTTCAGTTTGTTTATGTGGTGGGATTACATTGATGGATTTCCGTATGTTGAACCACCCTTGCATGCCTGGGATGAAGCCTACTTGGTCATGATGGATGATATCTTTGATGTGTTCTGGATTCGGTTTGCAAGTATTTTATTGAGTATTTTTGCATCAATATTCATAAGAGAGATAGGTCTAAAGTTCTCTTTTTGTTGGGTCTTTGTGTGGTTTTTGGGTATCAAGGTAACTGTCGCTTCATAGAATGAGTTTTGGTAATGTTCCTTCTGTTTCTATTTTGTGGAATAGTTTGAGGAGAATTGGTATTAGCACTTCTTTGAAGGTCTGGTAGAATTCTGCGCTGAAACCATCTGGCCCAGGGCTTTTTTTGGATGGGAGGCTGTGAATGACTGTTTCAATTTCTTTGGGGGATATAGGTCTATTCAGTCTTTCTATCTGATCTTGACTTAATGTTGGTAGATGGAATCTATCAAGAAAATTGTCCATTTCGTTTAAATTTTCAAATTTTGTGGCGTATAGGCTTTTGTAGTATGACCTAATGATTGTTTGAATTTCTTCAGTGCCTGTAGTTATGTCCCCTTTTTCATTTCTGATTTTGCTGATTTGGATAGATTCTCTCTGCTTTTTAGTTAGCTTGGCTAAGGGTTTGTCTATCTTGTTGATTTTCTCAAAGAACCAGCTTTTTGTTTCATTGATTCTTTGAATAGTTTTATTTGTTTCTAATTGATTGATTTCAGCCCTGAGTTTGATTATTTCCAGCCTTCTGCTCCTCTTGGGTGTATCTGCTTCTTTTTTTTTAGGGTTTTCAGTTGGGCCATTAAGTTACTTGTATGTGATGTTATAAATTTCTTCTTGAAGGCACTTAGTGCTATAAATTTTCCTCTGAGCACCGCTTTCAATGTGTCCCATAAATTTGGGTATGTTGTGCCTTCATTTTCATTGAATTCTAAGAAGTCTTTAATTTCTTTCTTTATTTCTTCCTTAACCCAGCTGTCATTGAGTAGCAAGTTGTTCAGTTTCCATGTGCGTGTCGGCTTTTTGTTGTTTCCATTGTTGTTGATGTCCAGCTTTAGTCCATGGTGGTCCGATAGAATACAAGGGATTATCTCAATCTTTTTATATCTGTTGAGGCTTTCTTTGTGACCAACTATATGGTCTATTTTGGAGAAGGTTCCATGAGGTGCTGAAAAGAAGGTATACTCTTTTGAGTTTGGGTGGAAAGATCTGTAGACATCTATTAGGTCCATTTGATTTAGGGACTCTGTAAGTGCTTTTATTTCCTTATTTGGTGTCTGTCTAGTTGATCTGTCCCTTGGTGAGAGTGGGGTGTTGAAGTCACCCACTATTAGGGTATTGCCATCAATGTGTGGTTTAAGCTTTAATAATGTTTCATTTATGAATGTGGGTGCTCTTGTATTTGGGGCATAGATGTTTAGAATTGTGATGTCTTCTTGGTGAATTTTTCCTTTGATGAAAATGTAGTGCCCTCTATGTCTTTTTGATTAGTTTTGGTTGAAAATCTATTTTATTAGATATTAGGATAGCCACTCCTGCTTGTTTTTTGGGTCCATTTGCTTGAAAAACTGTTTTCCAGCCTTTTACTCTGAGGTAATGTTTATCTTTGTTGCTTAGGTGTGTTTCTTGGATGCAGCAGACTGTTGGATCCTGTTTCCGCACCCATTCTGTTAGTCTGTGTCTTTTTATTGGAGAGTTGAGTCCATTGATGTTGATAGATATTAATGACCATTGAATGTTATTTCCTATTATTGTGGAGTTGGCGATGTTACTGTGGATCATTGCTTGTTTGCTTTTGACTTTTGTTGAAAAATATCTTTAACCTATGTTTTCTTGGGTGTATTTGTTTTCATTGGATTGGAATTTTCCTTCTAGTATCTTCTGTAGGGCTGGGTTGCTGTTCAAATATTGCTTAAATTTAGTTTTGTCGTGGAATATTTTATTTTCTCCATCTATGTTGATTGAAAGCTTTGCTGGGTAAAGTAGTCTAGGTTGGCACCTGTGGTCCCTTAGGGCCCGCATGATCTCTCCCCAGGCTCTTCTGGCTTTCATAGTTTCTGATGAGAAGTCCAGTGTGATTCTGATAGGTTTGCCTTTATATGTTACTTGGCCTTTTTCCCTTGCTGCTTTTAGTATCTTTTCTTTGTTCTGTATATTAAGTGTTTTGACTATGATGTGGCGTGAGGAGTTTCTTCTCTGGTCTAGCCTATTTGGTGTTCTGTAGGCCTCTTGTATGTTTGTGGACATCTCTTTCTTTAGGTTGGGAAAATTTTCTTCTATGATTTTCTTGAAAATATTTTCTGGACCTTGTAACCTGGACTCCTCTTCTTCTTCAATTCCAATTATTCTTATATTTTGCCTTTTCATGGCATCCTTGATTTCTTGGATGGTTTGTGTTTGGGATTTTTCTGATTTTATTTTTGCTTTGAGAGAAGTATCAATTTCTGTGAGTGTATCTTCAGCACCTGAGATTCTCTCTTCCATCTCTTGAATTCTATTAGTGATGCTTACCTTTGAGATTCCTTCTCTTTTCTCTAAGTTCTTCAGTTCCAGGGTTTTCTCAGTTTGTGTTTTCTTTATTGATTCTAATTCTGTTTTCATGTCTTGCAACATTTCCTTCATCTGTTTGAGTGTGGATTCCTGTGTCTCCAAGATGGACTGTATTTTTTTGTTTGTTTCCTCTCTTAGTGCCTCTGCTTCTGCCTCCAATTGTTTGGCTCTATTTGCATGTATTTCTTTAAGAGCTTCTTCATTCACCTCGTTTGTCTTTGTTTCTATTTGGGAGGCCAAATCGTTAAGGGATTTTTTTGTATCCTCTTTAACTGTTTGAATCTCTATGACTATTTCTCTGAGAGATTTTTTGGTTTCCTCTTTATGTGCCTCAAATAACTGGATAATCATAGCTTTAAAATCATTTTCTTTTTCTGTTTCTGCTGAGTTGGAATGTCCAATAATTTTGGAGGTTGCCGGTGAAGCCATGATATCATGATTTGCGTTGGTTGTGTTCTTTCGCCCCTCTGGCCATTTGGTTATCTGTCGTGTACACTGTCTGTTCCTGGATTCTGCAGGTCAGACTGGTTTTTCTCTGGTATCTGGAGAATTCTTCAGGAAAATGAAGGTCTAGTGAGGTCTAGTGGTTTCAGTGTGTGCGTTGGTTATTCAGCTATACCTGTAGAAGGAAAGTTCGCAGGCGCAGAAGGGCAAATGTGGGGTAGCGTGTGTTTGAGCGTGTGCTTGTGGGTGTGTCCTAAGGGACAGGGTGTTGGTGAATGAAGAGGCCTTCAGTGTGTGAGAGGGGTGCTTTGCAGGCACTGAAGTTGTTGCAGGCGCTAAGGGATCGCAAGCGCTGTTGAAGAATGCGTGCGCGTATTGATTTTACCGGTCTGCTGGTCTTTAGTGTCTATTCAGCTGGTTTTCTGCCACTGAGGGGTTGGATGGCCCATACAGTCACTGGCTGGGCAGCCCTGTGTAGTCCGTGCTGCCACTTGCAGACTTGGGATCTGGGAAGGGTTGTACTGTGGGTCTGAGTCTCTGTGGCTAGCACTGTATTGGGCGTGCGCTGTGGCGGGGTGGAGTTTCGGCAGTGCGTGCACTCCTGTAGAGCTGGGTGGTGGTGGTAGTGGGGAGTGTGTTCCACGGGTCAAGAGCTCAGCGAGGGGGCTCTAGGTTGGGTGTGTTCTCCTCTGAGTGGTGGCGTTCAGCAGGCCGTTACTGCTCTCCGCTGCGGCTGCGGCTGCGGCTGCGGCTGTGGGGTCTGAAGCCCTGCCTCCACCTGTCTTGGGTCCCAGGCACTGAGCTTTGCGGCTTTGGTATCCAGGAAGAATTGTATTGTGGCTCTGAGTCTCTGTGGTTAGCGCTCAGTAGTTGGAGCTCTGTGATTGGGCCTGCGCTCCTCCTGTGAGGAGGTTTCTGGGGATATTGAGCTCCGGCCACTTGGGGCGTGAGCTCCGCTGCACTTCCTGCTGCGGTCTAAGCCGCAGGATCAAGTCAGCGGGATGGGGGAGGGGACTGTCCTCGGGGCCGGAGGGCCCTGAGTGGGACGTGTCCCAGGAGGGGTTGGGTGTTCAACGGGTGGTTACAGCAGACCGCTGCTGTATGGGGCCCGGAGCACTGTCTCTGCTGCCTTGATCTCCTGGATGTGAGTTTTGTGCTCAGCTGCCTGGTGCTGTGTGCGGGTTTCCCCGCGGGAGGCCCGGGCAAGGGAAGCGCCCTATTTCCTTCCCGGAGAAGTCCGCGCCCGATCTAAATCTACTAGCACTCCACGCTTCTGTGGTGGCCCCTCTCCTTTAGAAAGCCCCACAGTCCAAATTCTAGCTTTGATTGTCTCTCCACTCACCAATTACCAAGATTCATGTCTTCTGCCTCTCCAAAACGGTGCGCTCTGCTCGCCGCCATCTTGGAGTCCCCCCAAAGTTCGGCCTAAAAGTTTTTAATCAAAGCAAATAAGGGACATAAAACTTTAAACCTGTGGCTATTTACACAGTTTTATTGCTACTAATTAGTGAGGGGAAGGCCAGGGACTGTTATGGACCTCTGAGCCAAGTCGGCTAAAGATTTACAATCCTCCTTAGAGATAAGACGCTATTGCTAGCCTGTCCATGAAACTCAGAGTATAATATAAAACCTTCAGACCTCCTATGTTTACCTATCTTCTTTTTGCCTCATCATAAACACCTATATAAAGCTCTTACTCTTTTATTACCTACAATGTTTGGATTTTCCACAAGCAATTCCTGATGCTGAATCTGATTTATTACCTCTTCTAAATTTTTATTTTCCTTCCACTCTTTTTTGCTAAAGCTTTTAGTAATCGATCAGAAATGTGTTTCCTTGAATAGTTAATTGTGATATTCCAAGAAACATAGAGAAACAGCAAAAAGCTCATTAATCCAACCCCACAAACCGAGGAAAGATAGGAATCTCGGGTATGTCTTTTTTGGCTCAGGTGGTCAGGGGCGAGCACTTTGCCAGGGACCTCCGGGAGCCTATTCCCAAGGAAACATATCCCCCCACCTACCAGCACAATCAGTGTTATGCTACACAGAAGACACTGGAGTGGATGTGGCACTGGGGATACAATCTCATGACAAAATACCATTACATTGTTTCTAGAATGTTATCATCCCTCTCTTGCAATGATCCCTGAGTCTTGTGTTCAGGAGATTTAGATGTGTATTCTAGGGACAAAGCTACACAACTCTTCATTAGGTTAAGTATTAAACTTATCTGTGGTATAAAGACAATCATGTTGATCTTTTAAGTGGTTCATAGTTGTGAAGATTATAGGGTACCAAATATGAAAATATAGTCCTGTGTTTTCTTGAAAATGAACAGCAGGAAGAACACTTTAGAGATCCCTCTTTGATCCACGCTTTTTTTGGATTTCAGATGTTTATTTTCTTTATTTTTTACTGAAAGTAAATGTTTTTCTTGTACAATAAATACATCCAGATTGCACTTTTGCCTCTCTCCACTTTTCCCATAGTCTTCCACCAAAGTCAAACATTACCTGAGTGCGGAATGAGGACTGAAATAAAGCAAGACCTCAAGAGGTCAGCTTGAGAGGGCTCTCAGTGAAAACTGTAGCCTCCTGGTTTACTTCACACCTCATTTTTATAGTCAGAGTAAAATATATCAATACAAGGAAGGGGTTCAAACTCGTTTTCTTAGACCATATCTCTGTATAGCAGAAATAGTGCAAGATCACACAAACAAGATAAAGTAGCTTGGCAAAACATCCTGTTATTGGCAAGGTAAAGGCTAGGAAGGAAACATGTTTTGCACTGTTTGCCAAACAAGCAGCTCTCCATAACCTCCCTTCTACCCTAGATCCACTTCTCTTTCATTTCTTCTTTAGAAAAGAACAGGCCTATAAGATTCTGTCAGTTAAACAGGAAAAAGAAGATACAACCAAATAAGGCAAAGCCTTCATATATAGTCTCAAATGTACTCATATTTGGAGCTAGGAACCTCAAAGGTAGAGAATATACAGGTTTGTATTTCTGCATCTATGTTACCTCACTAAGCAAAATACTTTTTCTAATTTTATCAATTTATCTTTAATTTTCATATTTAGAAAAAGCAACTGAATGGTATTTCTTTTCTTTCTGTTTTGTTGTTGTTGTTGTTGTAATCGTAATGTAATTACATCATTTTTGCCTGCTGCTATTGAATGTTAACTCCTAAAATTTGCTTTCAGAATAGTACTTTACATTTTTATCAACTCTATCCCTTTTGATCACAGTTTGACAGATCTACTTACATTTTAAGTATTATGTCCTAATCATTGTTTAAGAGTTGTCCTAGGAAAATGAAAATAGAACCATATTTATCACCCTGCACAAAACTACAGTCCAAGTGGATCAAAGAACTCAACATAAAACCAGATACACTAAATTGGTTAGAAGAAAATTGGGAAGAGCCTTGAACTCGTTGGTACAGGAGACAATTTCCTGAACATAACGCCAACAGCACAGGCTCTAAGAGCAACAATCAATAAAGGGGGACCTCATCAAACTGAAAAGCTTCTGTAAAGCAAAGGACTCCATCATCAAAACAAAACAAATGCCTACAGATTGGGAAAGAATCTTCACTAACCCTCTATCTGACAGAGGGCTAATATCCAGTATATATAAAGAACTAAAGAAGTTGAAATGTACCAAATCAAGTAATCCAATTATAAAATGGGGAACAGAGCTAAACAGAAAATTCTTGATAAAGGAATATTGAATGGCAGAGAAACACTTAAATAAATGCTCAATGTCATTAGCCATCAGGGAAATGCAAATCAAAAACAAACTTGAGATTTCACCTTACACTCATCAGAATGGATAAGATCAAAATCTCAAGAGATAACGCATGCTGGAGAGGCTGTGGAGAAAGGGGAACCCTCCTCTACTGCTGGTGGAATGGAAACTTGTACAACCACTCTGGAAAGCAATCTGGCACTTTCAGACAACAAGGAATAGTGCTTCCTCAAGATCCAGCTATACCACTCTAGGCATATATCCAAAAGAGGCTCAAGTACACAATAAGAACATTTGCTCAACCATGTATGTATCAGCTTTATTTGTAATAGCCAGAACCTGAAACAACCCAGATGCCTCTCAACTGAAGAATGGATACAGAAAGTACGGTACATTTACACAATGGAACAATATTCAGCAATGAGAAACAAGGAAATCAAGAAATTTGCAGGTAAATGGTGGGACTTGAAAGGATCATCCTGAGTGAGCTATCCCAGAAGAAGAAAGACACACCGGTATATACTCACTCATATAGACATATAATATAGGATAAGACTACTAAAAGCTGTCCACCTAAAGAAACTAATCTACAGGGAAGACTCTGGCTGAAATGCTCAATCCCCATCCCAAAAGGCAAAGAGGATGGACCTCAGAAGAAGAAGAAAACACAAACAAGTTAGGAGCCTCCCATAGAGGGTCTCTGAAAGTCTCTGCCCTGCAGAATATCAAAGCAGATGCTGAGACTTATGGCCAACTCTTGTGCAGTGTGCATGGGATCTTATGTAAGAAGTGGATCTGAAGAGGACAGGAACTCTACAAGGAGAGCAACAGAACCAGAAATTTGAACACAGGGTTCTTCCCAGAGACTCATACTCCAACCAAGTACCATGCATGGAGATAACCTAGAACCCCTCCACAGATGTAGGCCATAGCATTTTAGTGTCCAAGTAGGTTACATAGTAATGAGAAGAGGGGCTGCCTCTGACATAATCTGATTGGCCTGTTCTTTGATCACCTCCCCTGAAGGGGGAGAAGCCTTACCAGGCCACAGAAGATGAAGATGACAATGCAGCTACTCCTGATGTGATCTGATAGACTAAGATCAAACAGAAGGAGAGGTGGACCTCCCCTATTAGTGAACTTGAGGAGGGGCATTCGTGAAGAAGGAGGAGAGTGGGTGGGATTAGGAGGGGAGTAAGGAGGGGCTTATGGGGATACAAAGTGAATAAAGTGTAATTAATAAAAAAAAAAAATAATGTATAGTTTGCAAGTACTTGTGGCAACTACCTAGTGAGTGACAAGCCTGTCTAGGCAACAGAGATCCTGTCTCAAAAGAAAGGAAGGAATGAGGGAAGGAGGGAAGGAAGGAGGGGAAGGAAGGAGGGATAGGAGGAAAGAAGGAAAGAAGGAAGGAAGGAAGGAATTAAGAAAGAAAGAGAAAGAAAGAAAGAAAGAAAGAAAGAAAGAAAGAAAGAAAGAAAGAGAAAGAAAGCAAAGCAAAGAAAGTAAAATGCCAGACCACACTAGTACATGGAGCTGGTCTTTTTAAGTTTTAATAAAATAGATTCAAAGTTTTCCAAGTATATATTCATATTTATCACAATGACATTTCTCACATGGGGGTGTTTATTTGACTAACCTCAATCCTTATCATTTCTTCTACCAATATTCTGCAATTTGGTTAATAAAACAATAATCAACTAAGAAAAGGCAGAGTTAAAAATGTTTCTATATGCCAGGCAGTGGTGGCATAAGAGGCAGCACTCAAGAGGCAGAAACAGGTAGATCTCTGAGTTTGAGACCAGTCTCAATTTAAAGAGGAAGTTCCAGGATAGTCAGGGCTACATGGAGAAACCCTGTCTTGGGGAAACAAACAAACAACAATAAAACGTAGCTGATGGCAGCTCAGTATCCAAGTGGGTTCCCTAGTAAGGGGAAAAGGGACTGTCTTTGACATGAACTCAGTGGCTGGCTCTTTGACCAACACCTTGAGGGAGGAGCAGCCTTGCTAGGACACAGAGGACAATGCAGCCAGTCCTAATGAGAGCTGATAAGCTAGGGTTGGATGGAAGTGGAGGTGGGCTTCGCCTATTGGTGGACTTGGAGAGGCCATGGAAAATGAGGGATGGAGGTTGGGATTGTGAGGGAATGAGGGAGGGTGATAAGCTGGGATGCAAAGTGAAGAGCAGCAGGGCAGCACTTTCGGGCAGAGGCCAGGAGACTGAACTCCGGGCCCTGAAACTACATCGATCGGGTTTCCCAGGTGAGGGGAGGCTCCCACGGGCGTGGGAATCGGTCGGGTCCACTCACGGCTACCCAGCCAGAACCCGAAGAAATCCCGGTAACGCTGGCTTTGGGTCTCCGGGCTGGAGCCGCAAGCGGCGGGTCCCAGCCACTTTCCCAGGCTGATCCGCGGCACAAGGGTACCTGAGACTGGGAGTCCTAGTCGCGGGGACCCCACGGGAAGCAGGGTTGCGGATCTGATCGCAGGTCACCCAGTCTCTCCTGGAAAATCTCTGCCGCCATCACAGCCAAACTCCTGCCACGCAGAGAGAGCTTTTTACAGACAAGCTGTGCGCCCAGTACACAGTACTTGTCCGGAGAGGACCACACGGAGAACTTTCCCAGGCTGATCCGCGGCACAAGGGTACCTGAGACTGGGAGTCCCAGTCGCGGGGGACCCCACGGGAAGCAGGGTTGCGGGTCTGATCGCAGGTCACCCAGTCTTTCCCAGGAAGGTCTCTGCCGCCAGCACAGCCAAGCTCCTGCCACAGAGAGCTTTTGCACGCAGCTCAGCGGTACAGACAAGCTGTGCCCCCAGTACAACAGGGACTGGGAACCCCTGTCCGAGAGGACCCCACAGAGAAGGAAGAAACTGTGCTGGGGGGCCACCTAGGGAAAGTCTAGCAGACTGCAGACTGCAAACAGACAGAACTGAGTGCCCTAAGACACCACAGCAGTACTCACCCGCCACAGATTACCGCAGCTGATCACTAAATTTACAGCAAGAAACCCAGAAGGAGGGCAGCTGACCCCAGGACTTCACCCGTGAGAGGAGAGCCCTCTTGACTAATCAGGACCACAGGTACCACCCAGGTCTCTAGGCCTGAGGTGAGCTGTAGCAACTCCTGAAAAACAGCGGACATCCAGGGACTATACCCAAAAGGCTGGGAAGGCTTCCTTCAGGAAAAAAACATCTTCCTGCCAAAGGGATTCTTCCACTACAAGAGTCCAGGAACAACCAGAAACTAAATTCAAACAACTAAGATAGCCCAATGGGTAGAGGACAGCGTAAAAGTTCAACCAACAGAAGCCAGAGCATTATGGCATCTCCAGAACCCAGTTATCCAGGGGCAAATAGCCCTAGACACCCCAGCATAAATGAAATTCAAGGAGACGACCTAACATCTATGCTCAAACAGATGATAACAGAGACAACAAATAAAATACGAAAAGAATTAGAGGAAGATAAAAACAAGCAGATCATGGCTATCCGTGAAAGAAATGGAGGAAATTAAAGACAAGGAGATTATGGCCATCCGTGAAGAAATACAGGAAGCTGCAGCCAAACAGTCTATGGCCTTTAGAGAGGAAATGCTTAAATCACTGAATGAAATAAAAGAAACAGTGGATTGTTCAAACAAACAGCTGAAGGAATTGATGGAAAAACATGAAAATACAGTCAGACAGGGAAGGAAACCAACAAAATAGCCCAAGACCTGAAGATAGAATTGGAAAAATTAAAAAAAACAAAATGGAAGAAATTGTGAGAGAAAGAACTTAGGGAAGAAAGCAGGAACTACAGAGATTAGCATAACCAATAGGCTACAAGAAATGGAAGAAAGAATCTCAGGTGTGGAAGATACAATGGAAGAAATAGATGTATCTGTCAAAGAAAATGATAAATCTAAAAATTCCTGACACAGACGGTCCAAGAAATTCAGGACAACATAAAAAGACAAAACCTAAGAATAATAGGAATAGAGGAAAAGAAGATTCCTGCACCAAGGCCCAGAAAATATTTTCAACAAAATCATTGAAGAAAATTTCCAACTTAAAGGAGAGGCCAATAAGAATACAAGAGGCCTATAGAACACCCAATAAAGTAGACCAGAAAAGAAAATCCTCCCGCCACATAATAATCAAAACTGTAAGTATACAGAACAAAGAAAAAATACTAAAAGCTGCAAGAGAAAAAGGCTAAGTAACATATAATGGCAAACCCATTAGAATCACACCTGACTTTTCAACAGAGACTATGAAAGCCAGAAGGGCCTGGACAGATATCATGCAGACCCTAAGAGAACATAGATGTCAGCCCAGGCTACTATACCCTGCAAAACTCTCAGTCCTCATAGACGGAGAAAACAAGATATTCAATGACAAAAACAAATTTCAACAATACCTACAAACAAATCCAGCACTACAGAAGACACTGGAAGGGAAAATAAAACCCAAGAAAGCTAGCTACATTCAAGAAAACACAGGGAATAAATAACCTCACTTCAGTAAAACAAAAAGCAACTAAGCACACAAACCAGATGACCACAGCCAACATCAAAGTGAAAGGATTTAACAGCCACTGGTCATTACTCTCTCTCAATATCAATGGACTTAATTCTCCAATAAAAAGACACAGACTAACAGAATGGATGCGTAAACAAAACCCAGCAATCTGTTGTATACAAGAAACACACCTAAGACACAAAGATAGACACTTCCTGAGGGTAAAGGGATGGAAGACAGCTTTTCAAGCAAATGGACCCAAGAAGCAAGCAGGAGTAGCCATTCTAATATCTGATAAAATAGTCTTTCAACCAAAATTAATCAAAAGAGATGGGGAAGGACACTTCATACTCATCAAGGGAAAATTCCACCAAGAAGACATCACAATCCTGAACATCTATGCCCCAAATACAAGGGCACCCACATTTGTGAAAGAAACATTGATAAAACTTAAAACACATATAGATCCCCACACACTAATAGTAGGAGACTTCAACACCCCACTCTCAACAAAGGACAGATCAACAAAACAGAAATTAAACAAAGAAACAATATCTCTAACAGAGATAATGAATCAAATGGACCTAACAGACATTTACAGAACCCTACACCCAAACACAAAAGAATTTACCTTCTTCTCAGCACCTCATGGAACCTTCTCCAAAATAGACCACATAGTTGGTCACAAAGCAAGCCTCAACAAATACAGGAAGATTGAAATAATCCCTTGTATCCTGTCGGATCACCATGGAATAAAGCTGGACCTCAGTAACAACAGAAATAGCAAAAAGCCTACACATACATGGAAACTGAACAACTTGCTACTAAAAGACAGCTGGGTCAGGGAAGAAATAAAGAAAGAAATTAAAATCTTCCTAGAACTCAATGAAAATGAAGACACAACATACCCAAACTTGTGGGACACAATGAAAGCAGTGCTAAGAGGAAAGTTCATAGCACTAAGTGCCTTCAAGAAGAAATTTGAGACAGCGATTCAAGCAACTTAATGGCTCACTTAAAAACCCTAGAAAAAGAAGAAGCAGACACACCAAGAAGGAGCAGACGGCTGGAAATAATCAAACTCAGGGCTGAAATCAATCAATTAGAAACAAATAAAACAATTCAAAGAATCAATGAAACCAAGAGCTGGTTCTTTGAGAAAATCAACAAGATAGACAAACCCTTAGCCAAGCTAACTAAAAGGCAGAGAGACACCATCCAAATCAACAAAATCAGAAATGAAAAGGGGGACATAACTACAGACACTGAGGAAATCCAAACAATCATTAGGACTTACTTCAAAAATCTATAATGAACAAAATTTGAAAATTTAAATGAAATGGACAATTTTCTTGACCGATTCCACTTACCAAAGCTAAATCAGACCAGGTAAATCAATTAAATAGTCCTATATCCCCAAGGAAATAGAAGCAGTCATCGAAAGTCTCCCATCCAAAAAAAGCCCAGGACCTGATGGTTTCAGCGCAGAATTCTACCAAACATTCAAAGAAGAGCTAACACCAACTCTCTTCAAACTATTTCACAAAATAGAAACAGAAGGAGCATTACTAAACTCATTCTATGAAGCCACAGTCACCTTGGTACCTAAACCTCACAAAGACTCAACAAAGAAAGAGAATTTCAGGCCAATCTCCCTTATGAACATTGATGCAAAAATACTCAACAAAATACTCGCAAACCGAATACAAGAACACATCAAAGATATCATCCACCATGACCAAGTAGGCTTCATCCCAGGTATGCAGGGATGGTTCAATATACGGAAATCCATCAATGTGATCCACCATATTAACAAATTGAAAGAAAAACCACATGATAATCTCCCAGACGCTGAAAAAGCCTTTGACAAAATCCAACATCCATTCATGTTTAAAGTATTGAGAGATCAGGATACAAGGCACATATCTAAACATAGTAAAGGCGATATACAGCAAACCTATAGCCAACATCAAACTGAACGGAGAGAAACTTAAAGCAATCCCACTAAAATCAGGGACAAGACAAGGCTGCCCACTTTCCATATCTCTTCAACATAGTGCTGGAAGTCCTTGCTAGAGCAATAAGACAGTTGAAGGAGATCAAGGGGATACAAATTGAAAGGAAGAAGTGAAATTATCACTATTTGCAGATGATATGATAGTATACGTGAGTGACCCCAAAAAATCTACCAGGAACTCCTACAGCTGATAAACACCTTCAGCAAAGTGGCCGGATACAAAATTAACTCAAAAAATCAGTAGCCCTCCTGTATACAAAAGACAAAAGGGCTGAGAAAGAAATTAGGGAAACAACACCCTTCACAATAGCCACAAATGACATAAGGTACCTTGAGTAACCCTAACCAAGGAAGTCAAAGACTTGTATGAAAAAAATTTCAAATCTCTGAAGAAAGAACTAGAAGAAGATATGAGAAGATGGAAAGATCTCCCATGCTCATGGCTTGGTAGGATTAACATAGTAAAATGACCATCTTACCAAAAGCAATATACAGATTCAATGCAATGCCCATCAAATTGCCAACACAATTCTTTACAGACTTGGAAAGAAAAATTCTCAACTTCATATGGAATAACAAGAAACCCAGAATTGCTAAAACAATCCTCTACAATAAAAGATCTTCTGGAGGTATCTCCATCCCTGATCTTAAGTTGTACTATAGAGCAACAGTTTTAAAAACTGCATGGTACTGGCATAGAAACAGAATGGTGGATCAATGGAACTGAACAGAGGACCCAGAAATAAACCCACACACTTATGGACACCTGATATTTGACAAAGACGCCAAAATCATACAATGGAAAAAAATAGCATCTTCAACAAATGGTGCTGGTCCAACTGGATGTCTACATGTAGAAAATGAAAATAGATCCATACTTATCACCCTGCACAAAACTGAAGTCCAAGTGGATCAAAGACCTCAACATAAAACCAGACACATTAAATCGCTTGAAAAAAAAAAAGTGGGGAATACCCTAGAACTCATTGGTACAGGGAAAACTTCCTGAACAGAACTCCAACAGCACAGGCTCTAAGAGCAACAATCAATAAATGGGACCTCATGAAACTGAAAAGCTTCTGCAAAGCAAAGGACACTGTCATCAAAACAAAGCGACCTCCTACAGATTGGGAAAGAATATTCACCAACCCTTTATCTGACAAAGGACTCATATCAAATATATATAAAGAACTAAAGAAGCTGAAAAGCAGCAAACCAAGTAACCCACTTAAAAAATGGGGAACAGAGCTAAACAGAGAATTCTCTGTAGAGGAATACCGAATGGCAGAGAAGCACTTAAAGAAATGCTCAACCTCACTAGCCATTAGGGAAATGCAAATCAAAACAACCCTGAGATTTCACCTTACACCCATGAGAATGGCCAAGATCAAAAACTCAAGTGACAACACATGCTGAGAGGTTGTGGAGAAAGAGGAACCCTTCTCCACTGCTGGTGGAATGTAAACTGGTACAGCCACTCTGGAAATCAATCTGGCGCTTTCAGACAACTAGGAATAGTGCTTCCCAAGATCCAGCCATACCACTCCTAGGCATATATCCAAAAGAGGCTCAAGCATACAAAAAGGAAATTTGCTCAACCATGTTCAGAGCAGCTTTATTTGTAATAGCCAGAAGCTGAAACAGCCCAGATGCCCTCATCCGAAGAATGGATGCAGAAAATGTGGTACATCTACACAATGGAATATTACTCAGCAATGAAAAATAAGGAAATCATGAAATTTGTAGGTAAATGGTGGGATCTGGAAAGGATCATCCTGAGTGAGTTGTCCCAGAAGCAAAAAGACACACATGGTATATACTCACTCATATAGACATACAGCATAGGACAAACCCACTAAAACCTGTGCATATAAAGAAACTAAGCAAGAGAGAGGACCCTAACTAAAATGTCTAATCCCCATCCGAAAGGCAAAGAGGATGGACATCAGAAGAAGAGGAGAGCAGGAAACAACCTGGGAACCTACCACAGAGGGTTTTGAGGGCCTCTGCCCTGCAGACTATCAGGGCAGAGGCTGGGCCTGATGGGCAACTGTTGGGCAGAGGGATGGAATTTTGTGTAGGAACTGGGAGAGAGTAGGAGCTGGAGAGGATGGGGTCTCCACAAGGAGAGCAACAGAACAGGAGGGTTTGAGCACAGGAACTTCCCAGAGACTCGTGCCCAACCAAGGACTATTCATGGAGATAACCCAGAGCCCCTGCACAGATGTAGCCCAGGCAGTTCAGAGTCCAATTGGGCTAAATGGTGATGTGAAGAGGGACTGCCTCTGGCATGGTCTGGTTGGCCTGCTCTTGATCGCCTCCTCTGGGGGGGAGCAGCCTTACCAGGCCATAGTGGAGGACAGTGCAGCCGCTTTTGATGTGAACTGGTGGACTGGGATCAGAAGGGAGGGGAGGGCCTCCCTATCGGGTGGACTTGGGGAGTGACGTGCATGCGGGGGGAGGGGAGGGTGGGATTGGGAGGGGAGGGAGGGGCCTATGGGGGGGATGCAGAATGAATAGTGTGTAATTGATGAAAAAAAAAAAAAAAAAAAAAAAAGGAAAAATAATTTAAGAACCTTAAATGACTTTCAAAAGTGGAGGAAAACATGCAGTTAGGCAATTTACATGGAGCACGCCTCGCCCCTGGGGGGCAATGGTCTGCTGAACCTACTCAGACCTCGGACACCACCACTGCTAGTTCTAGAACTGATGCAGGATGTTCCAACGAGGGGGTTAAGGCTTCTCATAATACTTCCTATAAGCCCATACCTGTTTGTTTACATCCCCATTTTTATTCATTATTAGCCAGATAGAGCCAAGTAATTGTGGTAATGATACTTGCTTTTTCCCAATGCTGTAATGCTAGTAAATTTACTAGCTGGTTACTCACATGCCTCACTGGGTGCCTGTGCCCGCTGATGCCCTCACGCTATGACTCTCTTCAGACAGAAAAGGGATCTTGGAATTACAGCTGCCATTGTTACTGCTATCTCATTGGCGGCTGTTGAGCTACCACCACGGCATTAGCCATGAGTCATACGGGCAGACTGCTCAGACCCTGAATAACCTTTTAGCCAATGTAGCTCATGCGCCTTAGATGTACAAAAAGGAATTAATGCTCAACTAAAAGGAGGTTTGATGGTGTTCAATCAGAGGTTTGACTCTGCAGGAGCAAATTGATACCCTATGGCAAATCGCTTCAATTTGCCTGTCAATGAACGTATGTTGACTTTGTGTCACTAGCATACAACATGAGAACTTTCCCTGTGCTGCAAATCTGTCTAAACAATTGTCAAGCTATATTTTAGGTAATTGGACTGAGAATTCGATACTACGATGGACCAGCTGAGAGTGGCCATTGCCATGGTAAATTCTACCAGAGTGGACGAGGACTAGCCACAGGAGTATCATCATGGATTGCTGCAGCCATGAAGCATCTGAAGGAATGGGCGGGCATGGGAGCGTTAGCAGGCCTTCTGGTGTTGGTCACCTTGGTTTGCCTGTATATATGCAAGATTAGAGTCTCACAACAGCGTAATGCAGCCATGACCATTCAGGCCTTTACAGCCATTGAAGCAGGACAGTCTCCGCATGGTTGGCTACCATAAAAGCCAAAATATTACGCCAGGATGCGAGGCTAAGCACTGCACTCAGGGTCAGCCGCCTTGGACCCAGAGAAGAGCATGTCTGATTGCATGCGGGTTGATGCCCCAGGTCCCGCCTCTGAGAAAAAGGTATCGGACGGGTCTGATGCTCTTGGGTGGATGACACCTAAATGAACATCAGTACAAAGTCCCAATTTATTTCTAATATCAGAGATCAGACCTCTACTCTTGCCTGATGCGCCCAAAACAAAAAGGGGGACTGTAGAGAGCTGCGTAATGCCACCCTGAAAGATGGAGCTGGTTTCCGCTTTCCACCTTCCCTGAAAAAAGATCTGAAGGAGATGTGAGGTGGGCAGAGTGGAGGTGGAAAGATTGTGGCTGGGAGGAGTGGAGGAAGAAGAAACTGCAGTTGGGATGTAGTGCATGAAACAACAACAAATATAAAATGCTAAAACAAAATAAACTGTCAGCAGCTCAGGCTGTTGGTGATCACCTGCATTTCTAGCACTCAGGAAGTTTAAGGTAGGTGGATTCTGTGAGTTCAAGCACAGGCTGTTCTATAAAGAGAGTCCGGGACAGCCAAAATTATTCAGAAAATCCTGTCTTCAAACAAAAGAAATCTGTCAGCATTTTTGTGTTTCATCTTTACAACTTTGTTTTATGTCCCACTTTTTTAATTTTTATTTTTAATATTAGATACAGCTTATTAACTTTGTATCCCAGCTGTAGCCCAGTTCCTCATCACCTCCCTATCCCACCTTCCTTCCTCATCTCCTCCCTACCCCTTTCCAAGTCCGCTGATAGGGAGGGCCTCCTCCCTGTTCCAACTGACCCTGCTTATCAGGTATCATCAGGACTGGATGCAATGTCCTCCTCTGTGGCCTAGCAAGTCTGATCTTTTCCTTGGGGGAGGTCAATGAGCCAGCCTATTGAGTTCATGTCCGAAAAGGTCCTTGTTCCACTTAGTATGGTACCCAATTGGATGCAGAGCTAAATCATGACTATATTTGAGCAGGGGTGCTAGGTTATATGCATACATGGTCCTTGGTTGGAGATACAGTCTCATAAAAGACCCCTGTGCTCTGATATATTTGGTCCTTGTGAGTTCCTGTCCTCCAGGTTGTACAACTCCGCCTTCTTCATATGATTCCCTGTGCTCTGCCCAAGGTTTGCTTATGAGTCTCAGCATCTACTTTGATACACTGCTAGGTAGAATCTTCACAGGTCCTCTGTGGTAAGCTTCTGTCCTGTTGTTTTCCTCCTATGTCCATCCCATTTGACTTTCTAAGTGAGGATTGATCATCTTAATCCATGTCTTCTTTCTCATTTATCTTCTTTAGCTGTACAGATTTTAGTATGTTTATCCTATCTTATAGGTCTTTGATATTCACTTAAAAGTGAGTGTATACTGGATGTCTTTCTGATTCCGGGATACCTCACTCTGGATGATCTTTCTAGATTGTTTGTTTGTTTCTTCATGTTTACATTTCATGACTTCTTTGAATGGTCTACATATATAAACCTGTCTGTTAACAAAGCTGGTAAAGATGTTTCCCTTTATAAGCTGCTTCATCATTAAGGAATGGATTGCAAAAAAGCTTTTTAGTTTCACGCTAAAAGACCTGGAGTCTCACTGCTCAGGAGCTCAGGATTGTGTCCTTCCAAGGAACACTTACTGACCAAAATTCTGATGCAAAAGCAAGAGGTTTATTCAAATCGTGATAGGGTTGCCCTCTTGTAGACAGGAGAAGACCCCGGCATGCAAAGTGGAGAAGATACTTAAAAATCTGGCCACTTTTGCTCTATACATTGATTGGTCAGCAAGAATAGCATGAAGATAGTTTACAGCTAGTTGTTTGCAGTTTCTTTATTTGTGAGTTTCTTTTCAAACACCACTTTGCCCTTATTTTTAAAAAACTAGTCTCAGAGCAGTTCATCCTGCCCTTTGAGAGCTATCTGCCTCTGGCTTCAATTCAAGGCTATCTGAGAGCAGTTCATCCTACCGCTCGAGAGCTATGTGCCTCTGGCTTTAATTCAAGGATGGGAATAGTCACAGCTGTTTTTACTTTTACAGTTGTTTGCATTCTGGGTGGGCTCTGGATAGTAAATGAAGAGAGATAGAGAAGGAGAGAGCAGGACATGATACAATGGAAGAGAGAGAGAGAGAGAGGGGCACCACAACAGAGAAAGGGGAGGGCAAGAAGGCAAACAGCAGGAGGGCAAGAGAGGCCAAGATGAGACAAAGTGGCAGGAAGATTCTTTTAAGGAGTAAACTAACCACACCTGTCTGTCCACCTGGTTGTCGGCACATAATGACATCATCTATTGCTAGGAAAGACAGAAGCAGGTTCCATAAATACTAAGTGTTGGCATAGGCCTTAATCCCAGCACTCTGCCAGGCAGAAGCAGGCCAGTCTCTGTGAGTTCAAGGTCAGGATGTTCTACAGATCTAGTCCAAGAATAGCCAGGGCTAAAAGGAGAAACCCTCTCTCAAAATACCTTCATAATCATATCTATAATTAATTATATACTCACTAAATATAGCAATATAAACCAATATATATTTAATAAATATGTTATATATTTTATATATATTGTTTTAATCATATATGTATATATATCATATATATGTATATATATGATTAAAAAAAGGATGTTTTAATTTATGTTTAAACTCATATATATCTTATTGAAATAAAATCTTAGCCAGGCTTTTTTTACAAATCTCTAATCCCTCTTCCAGGAGACACAAGCATGCTGCTGTGTAAGTTCAGTGTCACCCTGGTCTACAAAGCAAGTCCAGGACATGCATTTCCCAGAGAGAAACATTGTCACAAAAAAACAGGCTAGATGTGTATAGATATGTCTGAAAATCACATAGTGTGACTAGGCTATAAGAAAGTCTTGTCAGGCATGGTGACACTTTTATCCAAATAGTCCCTAGCACTTCCAAGAGGCAGATGAAGGTCTTTCTCTGAGTTCATCTATCCTGGTTTACAAAGAGATTCCTACATTGGCAATCATGCACAAAGACACCATGTCGTAAAAATAAAACATTAAATTAAATTAAAAAATCAAAGCCTGGACTGTTGGCAAATATTATTTTTCATATTTTCTCTATGACTGACAGAGGAAATTTATCTGTTGTTAGTTAAAGGCCTGCCTGGTCTTGGCCCCATGACAGGTCAGTCAATCCATAAGAAAATCTCTTTCTCAAAAACAACATCCAGGGATGGGAACAAAAAACTTCTAGTATCTGAAGGTTGTCTCATTTTCACTTTTAAAAAATTTATGTTTTTGTAAATTACAGTTTATTTGTGTTGTATCCACACTTTGAAACATCCTTCATCCCCTCCCTTTACTCAACCTCCCAACTTCCTCCCATTTCTGTCCCCAGAACAAACTGATAGGGGAGTTCCTCCTCCACTTCCATCCTAGCCTAGGAGATCTCATCAGAACTGGCTGCATTGTCCTCCTCTGTGGCCTGCTCCCCGCACAAAGGGAGGTGACCAAAGAGCCAATCACTGAGTTCATACTCAGAGACAGTTCCTGTTCCCATTACCAGAAACTCACTTGAGACTGAGCTGCCATGGAATATATCTAGTCAGAGTGGAAGAAGTTCAAGGTTATCTCCATTGCAAGGTCTTTGGTTGTGTATCAGCCCCCAAAATACTCCTGTGCCCAGTATTTTTCATCTGTTGCTAATCTTGTGGAACTCCTGCCCCCTTCAAAGTCTTTGTTCTTTGTCATCAGGGAAATGCAAAGTCAAAATGAATTGGAATATCACATTACACCTATCAGAATGGAAAACATCAAAAAATATATTTTTTCCTTTTTAATTTTTTATTTAAATTTATCAACCATGTTTTATTCAGCTTTGAATGTAATAGCCAGAAGCTGGAAACAGCCCAGATGCCCCTCATCTGAAGAATGGATGCAGAAATGTGGTACATCTACACAATGGAATATTACTCAGCAATGAAAAATAAGGAAATCATGAAATTTGTAGGTAAATGGTGGGATCTGAAAGGATCATCCTGAGTGAGTTGTCCCAGAAGCAAAAAGACACACATGGTATATACTCACTCACTATATAGACATACAACATAGGACAAACCCTTCTAAACCTGTGCATCTAAAGAAACTAAGCAAGAGAGAGACCTAACTAAAATGTCTAATCCCCATCCAGAAAGGCAAAGAGGATGGACATCAGAAGAAGAAAAAAACAGAAACAACCTAGGAACCTACAGAGGGTTTCTGAGGCCTCTGCCCTACAGACTATCAAAGCAGAAGCTAAGTCTGATGGGCAACTGTTGGGCAGAGTGAATGGAATTTTATGTAAGAACTGGGAAAGAGTAAGAGCTGGAGAGGACAGGGTCTCCAGAAGGAGAGCAACAGAACAAGAAAATTTGAACACAGGGAACTTCCCAGAGACTCATACTCCAACCAAGGACTATTCATAGAGATAACCCAGAACCCCTGCATAGATGTAGCCCAGGGAAGTTCAGAGTCCAATTGGGTTACATAGTAATGTGAAGAGGGACTGCCTCTAACATAATCTGATTGGCCTGCTCTTTGATCACCTCCCTCTGGGGGGGAGCAGCCTTACCAGGCCATAGTAGAGGACAATGCAGCCACTTTTGATGTGAACTGATGGACTAAGATCAGAAAGGAGAGGAGAACCTCCCCTACCAGTGGACTTGGGGAGTGACATGCATGCAGAGGTAGGAGGGAGGGTGGGATTGGGAGGGGAGGGAGGGAGGGGCCTATGGGGGGATGCAGAACGAATAATGTGTAATTGATGAAAAATTTTTTTAAAAAAAGGGAAAAAATAATTTAAGAACCTTAAATGACTTTCAAAAGTGGAGGAAAAACATACAGTTAGGCAATTTACATGGAGCACGCCTCGCCCTGGGGCAATGGTCTGCTGAACCTACTCAGACCTTGGACACCACCACTGCTAGTTCTAGAACTGATGCAGGATGTTCCAACGAGGGGGTTAAGGCTTCTCATAATACTTCCTATAAGCCCATACCTGTTTGTTTACATCCCCCATTTTTATTCATTATTAGCCAGATAGAGCCAAGTAATTGGTAATGATACTTGCTTTTTCGCCTAATGCTGTAATGCTAGTAAATTTACTAGCTGGTTACTCACATGCCTCACTGGGTGCCTATGCCCGTTGATGCCCTCACGCTATGACTCTCTTCAGACAGAAAAGGGATCTTGGAATTACAGCTGCCATTGTTACTGCTATCTCATTGGCGGCTGTTGGAGCTACCACCGGGCATTAGCCATGTGTCATACTGCAGACTGCTCAGACCTGAATAACCTTTTAGCCAATGTAGCCTCATGCCTTAGATGTACAAAAAGGAATTAATGCTCAACTAAAAGGAGGTTTGATGGTGTTCAATCAGAGGTTTGACCTCGTGCAGGAGCAAATTGATACCCTATGGCAAATCGCTCAATTTGCCTGTCAATGAACGTATGTTGGACTTTGTGTCACTAGCATACAACATGAGAACTTTCCCTGTGCTGCAAATCTGTCTAAACAATTGTCAAACTATATTTTAGGTAATTGGACTGGAGAATTCGATACTACGAAGGACCAGCTGAGAGTGGCCATTGCCATGGTAAATTCTACCAGAGTGGACGCAGGACTAGCCACAGGATTATCATCATGGATTGCTGCAGCCATGAATCATCTGAAGGAATGGGCGGGCATGGGAGCGTTAGCAGGCCTTCTGGTGTTGGTCTCCTTGGTTTGCCTGTGGTATATATGCAAGATTAGAGTCTCACAACAGCGTAATGCAGCCATGACCATTCAGGCCTTTACAGCCATTGAAGCAGGACAGTCTCCCCAAGCATGGTTGGCTACCATAAAAAGCCAAAATATTACGCTCAGGATGCTGAGGCGGCACTGCACTCAGGGTCAGCCGCCTTGGACCCAGAGAAGAGCATGTCTGATTGCATGCGGGTTGATGCCCCAGGTCCCACCTCTGAGAAAAAGGTATTGGTCGGGTCTGATGCTCTTTGGGTGGATGACACCTAAATGAACATCAGTACAAAGTCCCAATTTATTTCTAATATCAGAGATCAGACCCCTACTCTTGCCTGATGCGTCCAAAACAAAAAGGGGGGACTGTAGGGAGCTGCGTAATGCCGCTCCTAAAAGATGGAGCTGGTTTCTGCCTTCCACCTTCCCGATGGTGAGTGCTCTCTGTCACAAACAACTCCACATTTGGCTAAGGCTGAGGATCTGGCTTGCTTCCAGGTATGTGGACCTATCTGCATTGCCCACGTGGCATACTGAGGTTGGCTGCCCAGAGGCTATTTAAAGTAGGCTGGCTTTCCACAGGGTCAGATGATTGTTCAAGGTTCCTGAATAAACTGCATTGAAAAAAAAAAAAAAAAAAAAAAAAAATATTTTATTTTTAAAATTAAAAAAAAAAAAAACATAATGTCTCAACTTTAAATACTGAAAATGACTCCTTTATAAAAATAATATAATAAGTTAAAAGATAATGTATACCCTCCCATTACAAGTTTGTTATGGTTCAATGTTTGAGTCTTATGAACTGAGAGTAAAATCTAGAAAGACTTACTCTGACACCAGTGAGTTGTAGGGTGAAAGCCTTACACTAAACAAAGAGTAAAGCTTAAAGCTGTAAGTCAAGAACTATACAAAAGCTTATTCTCCAACAAAGTGATATTGTTTAAGTTTGAATTATGAAAAAGAAATCTGTGATCCATGCAATGGTTCAAAACAAACTACCAAAGAATGGTTTAAAGACTATGGAGACCGGGTCTGGAATGTTTGCCAAAGGCCCATGTGCTGAAAGCTTTGATCATAGTTTGTGCTGTTACTTGGAATGTCAGGGCACCTTCTGCAGAGGGGCCTGGCAGAGAGAAACTGAGTAACTGGACATGTATTTGAAGGAGATATTTGGGCTCCTGCTCTCAACTCTCTGCCTCCTAGCAGAGAGTAATTTCCATGACAGAGTAATGCACTACGACCATGACGTATTTCAGCCACAGACTGAAAATTCAGTGGCCAACAGCTTACCTTAAGTCTCTGAATTTGTGAAATCAAAATAAGTCTTCCCACTTTTTGTGTGTGCCTGGGTACACAGCACACACGTATATGAAGGCAAGGCTCCGATATTGTTTGTAAGCACAGCAGTCTAACTTGTGTTTTGAGGCAGGCCTCTCTCTGAACTTGGAGCTATCTGAGAAGGCTCAGATGATGAGCAGTGAACCACAGGGTCCTTCTGACCCCACATCCCTAGCACTGGGATTATATGCAGGAACCACTGTGCTCAACCTTTTTTATTGGGTTGTAGGGATTGGACTCAAGTCTATTATCAACTGACCTATCTCCCACATACCTTTCCTTTATATGTTTGTGTATCCCAGGTGTCTTCTCAGTGATGGAAGGCCTACTTACAAAGAATCTATTATTTTTTAATTAATTTATTTTTTATTAATTACAGTTTATTCACTTTGTATCCCAGCTATAGCCCCCTTTCATCCCTTCCCAATACCACCCTCTCTCCCTGTTCTCCTGGAGGTCCCCCTCCCTTCTATCTGACCCTAGCCTATCAGGTCTCATCAGGACTGTCAGCATTATCTTTCTCTGTGGCCTGGCAAGGCTGCTCCCCCTTCAGGGGGAGGTGATCAAAGAGCAAGCCACTAAATTCAAGAACCTATTATTTTTAAGACTAAGAATAAAATAACAATGGCTACTTACAGAGTATACTTATTGTGTATTAAACAATACTTCAGATTGCTTAGCTGCCTTGGACTTTAAACTCTTCTAAATAGGACATTTCACTTACTAGCTAATTCTCCTGATTAAACTTTTTTCTATAAGAAAAGTCAAGAGGAGGCCTGGCAAAGACAAATGAGTTGTAGGTAAGGTTGTTAGAGATGCATAAACAATAAGCTGAATAAAAGCAGTTGGTTTAAGAAACAATGATTTTAGGCACACTGATTCTACAGAGTACAAAATGAGATAGAATTTCCCACATGCCTACTATGATCCAGTTATTATTCTAATTTTCAAATAGCAACTCTCCAATATGAGAGGGAGGGATATAACTCAGCGGCAGAGCACTGGCTCAAGACTCAAGAAGATAGGGAGTTCTATCTCCTCTCCAGCACCTCCCCATCCCCAAAATTACACATCAGAATCATAATTCTTAAATTTACAGACAGAAAACAGAAACCTGGAAGAACTGGATGTCTTACTAAAAGACTCTGCAGTTAGTATGCATTAGAACTAGAACTGGAATCTAGGATAATTTCATTATACAGTGCTTCAATTCCAGTGGTTCTCATCCCACCGAGGGCTCAGTGGCCTTTTCACAGGGATTACCTAAGACCATAAGAAAACACAGAAATTTAGACTATAATTCATAACAGTAGCAACATTACAGTTATGTAATGCAGCAACAGAAATAATTTCATGGTTGGGGATCACCACAACATGAGAAACTGTATTAAAAGGTCACAGCATTAGGAAAGTTAAGAACCACTGTTCAATCAAGACTCTTTCGTGTGCCCCCTACAGGTCTACAATATTCTTATTCATTTTGTTTTCTGCATTTAAGAAAAACTCAAGTGACAACACATGCTGGAGAGGTTGTGGAGAAAGGGGAACCCTCCTCCACTGCTGGGAATGTAAACTGGTACAACCACTCTGGAAATCTATCTGGCGCTTTCTCAGACAATTAGGAGTAGTGCTTCCTCAAGACCCAGCTATACCACTGCTAGGTATATACACAAACTTTGCTCAAGTACACAAAAGGGATACTATGTTTATAGCAGCTCTATTTGTAATAGCCAGAACCTGGAAACAACCCAGATGTCCATCAACAGAGGAATGGATACAGAAATTGTGGTATTTTTACACAATGGAATACTACTCAGCAATCAAAAAGGAGGAAATCATGAAATTTGCAGGCAAATGGTGGGATCTAGAAAAGATCATTCTGAGTGAAATATCCCAGAAGGAGAAAGACACAGTATATACTCACTTATATAGACCTATAACATAATGAAATCTATACACATAAAAAAGATAATCAAGAAAGAGGACATGGGGTAAGATGATCAATCCTCATTTAGAAAGACAGATGGGATGTGCAGTGAACGTATGACAGGAGTCTACTGAAGGCATCTGAAAGACTCTAACTAGCAGTGTTTTCAAAGCAGATACAAAAACTCATAACCAAACCTTTGGCAGAGTACAGGGAATCATATGAAAGAAGGGGAGTTAGTATGATGGGGAAAGGATAGGAGCTCCACAAGGACCAAATATATATGGGCACAGGGTCTTTTCTGAGACTGACATTCAACCAAGGACCATGTATGGATATAACCTAGAACCTCTGCTCGTGTAGCCCGTGGTAGCTCAATAACCAATTGGTTTCCCATAGAAACAAGGACTATTTCTAACAGGAACTCAATGGCTGGCTCTTTGACCTCCCCACCCCCCAAGGGAGGAGCAGTCCTGTTAGGCCACAGAGGAGGGACTTTGCAGCCAGTCCTGTAGATACCTGATAAACAGGATCAGATGAATGGGGAGGAGGTCCCTCCCCAATCAGTGGACTTGGAAAGGGACAGGTGTGGGAGGGAGGGAGGTAGGAGTGGGAGGGAATGAGGGCGGGATACAGCTGGGATACAGAGTTAATAAATGTAACTGATAAGAAAAAATAAAAATTAAAAAAAATTAAAAAGAAAAAAAAAAAAAGAATACTGTTCACCATTACCAACCCTATATCTAACAGAGGGCCAATATCCAGAATATATAAAGAACTAAATAAGTTAAAAAGCAACCAATCAAGTAATCCAATTAAAAAATGGTACAGAGCTAAACAGAAAATTCTCTGTGGAGGAATATTGAATGGCAGAGAAACACTTAAAGAAATGTTCAATCTTCTTAGTCATCAGGAAATGCAAATCAAATGAATCAGGATTTCACCATGCCCATCAGAATGGCTAAGATCAAAACTCAAATGACAACATGCTGGAGAGGATGTGCGGAAGGGGAACACTCCTCCATTGCTGGTGGTAATGTAAACTTGTACAACCACTTTGGAAATCAATCTGGTAATTTCTCAGACAATCAGGAAGAGTGTTACCTCAAGATCCAGCTATATAACTTAGGCATATAACCAAAAGGTGCTCAGAGTGTACAACAAGGACATTTGCTCAACCATGTTTGTAGCTGCTTTGTTGTAATAGGCAGAAGCTGGAAACACCCAGGTGCCAGTCAGTTGGGATATAGAAATTGTAATTTTACACAGGGAATACTACTCAGCATTTAAAAATAGAAATCATAAATTGGCAGGCAAATATTGGGATCTAGAAAAGATCATCCTGAGTGAGTATCTAGAAGCAGAAAGACACACAGGGTATATACTCCTCATAAGTGAGTATTAGATATATAATATAGGATAAACGTACTAATATCTGTACACCTAAGAATCTAATCATGAAAAGAAACATGGCCTTGGATGAAGTAAATTATTTAAGATGTTCACGTATAATGTAGTGGAGGAGGTCACCAATTGTGGTTGTGTTCTATATTTTGAACCAATGGAGTAGCTTTTGAAGTTTGCTGTATATGTATCAAATCCAATCACAGAAGTTTATTGGGTCATTCTGATATTCTTTCTGTGGCTGCTGTTGATCCTAGTGCATCTAATCACACTTGGTGACAGGCATTTTTTTCTGCAAAGTATAAATGGGATCTCCATCATCTATATGATCCATTGCTTATTTATATCAGGTAGGGTGTGATCCTGCTTTTCAAGGAAGGGTCTCTGAGAAAGTGTGGTGCTTTTGTTTTTCATTTTCACAGATACCTTTAAGATGTTTTTTTTTTTTTCAAGCCTGATTTGGATGTCAGTAATTAGGCAAAGCTCCATTATCATATGTCAGCCTTCTCAGTACAAGTCCACGGGTGGAAGATGTTACCCCAACGTGTTCTATTTTTACCAACGTTAATGTTAAAATGCTTAATAGTGTGTATGTAGGTATGTATGACTATATGTATGTATATCTATATGTATGTATGTACTGTTTAATGTTCCATTCTTCATGGTTCCATTATTTACTGCATGACACATAATGTTGAAGTACTGCCTTCTGAGAGAATTATCTAGAGGAGCTAAATAATGTAACAGCAATGATATTTATTTCAAAAGGCATGTTGTGTGTGTGTAATGTTACTATGGGTTCTTAGGCCATGACAGATGTGTGAAGACTTGGTGACAGCTTTGTGGGGTTTATTTTGGTCATTGTTATATGATGTTCAAAGTCATGTTGACAGTTTTGCTTACCACAGACATTCCCACTGAGTTCATTGATACTCAAATAAACTTTATTGAAATATTACATCAGTAAAATATTGTCTCCTATCCAGATTATAAACCTATTGTCATATAAGGAATAATAAATGTTATGTCCAAATTAAAATGATATAATGCTGTCTTTTTTTTTTTGGAATGTGTTAGTTCATTTTAGGAGTAAAGACTTGTTCATAACACTGTGTCAGATCTACAAGTGAATGTCAGAGCATTATCTCAGTGAAATAATTGGTTGTTTCTAAGCCGGATGATTTGAGCTCAATTCTGGGTAGCCAATATTACTCCTATAGAATTTTCTAGTATTTCTATACTTGGGCCTTTGTATATGCAAATTCACACACCAGTACATAAATAAATAATTTGTAAACCTAAATAATGACCATTTTTTCCACTGGTCAAAAGACTTTTGTTTTCATGTCAAAACTCATAAGTGGGATGTAAACAGATAGTAAAGGCAGATAGTAAAATAAGTTTGTCCTCTCACTAGAACGTACATACTCAAACATTTTTTCAATGTATAAAATTAAAGCAAAGGAGAAAACTCACTTATTAACAACATCAGAAATGATTTGCAATTGTCAATAAATGTAGAATTTGAAGACTTACTACCATTCATTAAAAAAAAAATGGTACCTTTGTACATCTTATTTTTTTTCTTTCATTCCTTGATTCAAGAATAGGTCATTAAAATATCTTAGCTTGCCTCAAAGGTGCATCCTTTCATGCTAGACCTGGGAGTCCATGGCAAGCTAATCTTTCTGAGACTGTGGTCAACAGTCCACAGAGTGAGTTCTCTTTGTATTTGTGCATTCATTCATTCATTTGTTTGTTTTTAGACAGAATTTCCTTGTGTAGCCTTGGTTGGCCTAGACTCACATTGTAGACCTGGCTAGCCTCAAATTCAGGTCTCTTCTTCCTGAGTGCTGGGATTACAGGTATATGCCACCATGCCCAGCTCAAAGATTGAGTTCCAAAACAGGCATGGCTATGTGGAAATATCATGGATTTAATTGATCCCCCAAAATGTACTCTGTATCTCAAACTATAGGTTTCCCCACACACAGGGATAGTGTCCACAGAGCTGGGTCCTGGTACTGTTCCTGGTCCTGGTCCTCAGAGTCTAGCTCTTGGCCCAGCTCTGGCCCCAAAGTCTGCTGTCAAACCCTGTTGGTCTTTTTTTCTGGGGTTCAATTTATCCCAGTAGACCCCTGGACACCAACTACACACCTGCATCTTCTATAGATGGATGCACATGCCCAACTCACAGGAAACTCTCAACAAAAACAGGCTCCTTACCCCTTGGCTCATCAAGGACCACAGCCCAGGAATGGCTCCACCTACTGTGGGCAGATGGGAAGGTGCTATCTCCGAATACATCACTTAAGTTGAGTAAGCAACATCTTTTTAATAATAATATGAAACCAACAACAATAACGCAAACAGTGAAAAACAGCAATATAAAAATATACAAAATAAAGGGAATCTTTTCTCTAAGGGAGGCAGGCGCTAGGTGCAGCTCAGCCAATGATTGTACCAAATATATGTCTAACTCGGGGAGTGAGGACAGGGGATCGGGTGCCCCAAGTGCACCACAGTAGAGAGAAACAGTGGCTCATCCACCAGGTCCACAAGGGCCTGTGTATCCTCGGATACTAAAGCCAGGTTTGCACTGTTCCAGCTTCTGGCAAGACTGGTGGTCCCAAACCATGGGATCCAAGAGCTCAGCTTCCTCTTGGGGCTTAGCATCTGCCCCGAACCCAGGCTCCGTTTCTCATGCGCCACCAAGGCTTCTTGCATGCGCAGCTCTGCAGTTGAAGTCCCAAGTGGCCAGGATCTGAGCACAGAAAGGTGAGCCGTCATCTGGGATAGGGGCCAGCCTGAAACACGAGAATGGGGTGAGCTAACCCAAGATGGCCCTCTCCATGTCAGGGAAGGTACAGTCCCCTCTCCTACCTGCAGGACAGATCAGGTTGACAGGCGTCCTCCTCTGTTTCACTTTCTAGAGCTTCAGAACATTTCCCTGGGACACGGGCTGGAATCAACTGCTGTCTCACCAGCCGCCTCCCCAGGTCCTCCTCCTCCTCCTAATCCTCTTCCTCCTTCTCGGCTTCAGTTTATCCCAGGCTTATCCATTTGCCGGAGGATCTCCGCAGATTAGTAGTCCAACTCTGCAGTGGGCACATGGATCCTGGCATAGTTCAGCAGCCTTCTCACGATGGCCAGGTCCGGGGCCCCAGAGAAAATCCTGGGGAATTTCTGCAGCTACTGGGACAAGAACGAGAAGGTGGCACTGTGGGTGAGAGCAGGGCAGAGGGACATGGTGTGGGGAGCCTGGCCTCTGTTTGGAACTGCGGGGGGGGGGGGCATTGGTATTCCCCAGGGCCTTTCCTTTTTTGTCTCTCCCTCTGCTGCTGCTCAAACCCGGGAGCCCAGTGGAAACCTCTGTCCTCTACCAGCAGGTGAGGTCTCGAGGACAGTCCCTAGCGAGAACCCCAAGGTGAGGCTCCTGGCCAAAATTGGCCCTCCACCCTGGACCTAAACGCCCCTTCCTGCTCACCTCCCCCTCCACCCCAAGCCTACTCATGTCTTTGTCTGCTTTTCCGCCTGAACAATCTATACCTGTGACAGTCCACGGGGGTGTTACCCCTAAGGCCCCGTGTCCCCAAGCCACCCAGACATCTAGAAGGAACTATTAGAATCTTCCCAGGGATGGGTTTGGGGTGCTAAGGGCTCCATCCATAATAAACACCCCAAATGGGGTCCAGAATCCTTTACTCAAACGGGAAGGTCGCTCAGGGCATGAGAAAGGGTGGTGTGTGACATTCCCTGGGGAAGGTGAATGGCACCTGTTAGAGCCCCACCCTGCCACAATCGCCCATGTTTGGCCATGTCACTTTAAGGGGTCTGGTCTGGGACTCAGGCTGCTGGGACTCACACGTCCTGTTCTGTGAGGGCACAGGGCACTGGCCTAAAAACCACTCTCCTGCCTTTCAGCATCAGGTCCAGAACCAGCAGATGGTGGCAATCTTTGGATAAAGGGGCCAGAAGGTGGGCAAATAAGGAATCATCTGGCTTCACATAGTCCATGCGATCATTGCTGAGCATGAGGATGCCATGAAGGAAGGCTCGCTACCTTTACCGCTATGGAAGGACCAGGGCAGGAGGGAGGCTTTAAGTGTGCAAACCCGAGGGGCACCAATGACCCCTTTCCCTACACCTGCGGATGCAGGCATGAAAAGTGTTCTCAATGTCCCAACAGGGAACACTCTTCCAGGCTGCGTCGCGTGGATGGGGTGGGGTCGACCAAAAGCTTCCTGCTGCAGGACAGCCCTGGTTACCTTGGTCTTCCCAGTGGGGAACAGGCCAGAAATGTGTCAGGGAGCTTCCACATGTCTCCAGCAGCGGGACAGGCGACCACCGCTATCTTCTCTGAGACCTGAGTCCGTGGAGGTCTGGAAGCAGAACAGACTCATCTCTCAGATCCTCTGGACCAGCTGGTCTGTCCAGGCTGCTATTGCTGCTGGTGGTCTCCCGTTACCTGGCAAACCGGGTTCCAGTTCCATCTGGAACCTGGCTGAGGGAAGCATGGTCACTTCCTGGAGTCACCCTGCAGAGCCTCCCCCTTATGGGCTCTCCCTGGAGGCCACCAGCCTCTGCAGGCTCTGCTGATTAAACCATCAACAGTTCAGAAATGATGGAGAAGTTGCCTCCCGTCACCACTAGGGCATAGAGTCACATGAGAGGTGCAAGGATGAAAAGAACAGCAGCAGCAGAGAGGGATGGCTACCATCCTTCTTTAATCTTTTACTATTATTATTATTATTATCCATCATCATCATCATCATCATCATCATCATCATCATTCCTTTTTCTTCCTAGTATACTGAAAACAAATTCACCTTCTTTCATTTCACCTACTGAACTAAAATGTTCTCATCTCTCAGCCTTTCAATATGTATGTTCTTTATCTTATCACAGGGTGTTAGGTGCCTCTTGCTTTCCTTTAGGTTTCATAGTGGAATTTATAGTGATGTATACATTTCTATGCATAGTCTATAGGTTTGTTTATGGTGGATTACCCCACAAGACTGGCTTATAGAAAAAGTGGTGTTTACATCAATCATTTTTGTGTGTTCAGGACTTAGCAGAGTATTGGGTACCTAATTCACAATAACTATCTGTGGAAGGACAAATAACCTTTTAAAGTAAATTACTTTAACAAAGTCTTCATAATCTGATGGTAATACAAATTCCCACCTAAGGATGGGAGCATGTAACATTTTATTTGTTAATCCCAGCCATTTGTGCCACCTGTAAAAATGTTTCCTGAATTCTTTTTATCTTCTTCTGTTACTGCTGTTACTAGGACAGCCTCCTCTATACCTATTGCCCCTCTCTGTGTTCTCTTTAATTTATCCCATAACAAGATACTTCCATTAAGCTTTAGTGAGTTTAGCATCTGGCTTTATTATATCTAAAGATTATCTGTTTCTGCCTGTTTTTGTACAGAAGGCAGGAATACAAGTCAGAGGTAGATATTGGCTTCACATATAGGAGGTAAGGAAGGAGGAGAAAGGAG
>JAEOAE010004108.1:0-52959 GCA_036365155.1 Meriones psammophilus | reverse complement strand
GAAGCCTTTTAGAGATAAATTGATAAAGAAGATAGTTTCCTGGCTTGAGAAAGTGGATTAGAGACTGTATGCAACAAGCACCCACTTTCAAAATGGAAAGTGATCCCAGGAGTTTTCATGAGAAAAAAGGATTAAAAAAAAAATCTCATGTTTATACAAGATCCTCATGCTTCAGTTGAAGTTCTTTTATTTTTTTTTTTTTTTTTTTTTTTTTTTTTTTTTTTTTGGTTAAAAGATATTTCTTTTTTTTTTTTTTTTTTTTTCAATGCAGTTCATTCAGGAACCTTGAACAATCATCTAACCCTGGGGAAAGCCAGCCCACAGCTTAAATAGCCTCTGAGTAGCCAACCCCAGCATGCCATGTGGGCAATGCAGATAGGTCCACATACATGGAAGCAAGCCAGATCCTCAGCCTTAGCCAAATGTGAAGTTGTTCAGGACAGAGAGCACTCACCATCGGGAAGGTGGAAGGGAGAAACCGGCTCCATCTTTAAGGCGTGGCATTACGCAGCTCTCTGCAGTTCCCCCTTTTTGTTTTAGACACATCAGGCAAGAGTAGAGGTCTGATCCCTGATATTAGAAATAAATTGGGACTTTGTACTGATGTTCATTTAGGTGTCATCCACCCAAAGAGCATCAGACCCGTCTGATACCTTTTTCTCAGAGGCGGGACCTGGGGCATCAACCCGCATGCAATCAGACATGCTCTTCTCTGGGTCCAAAGCAGCTGACCCTGAGTGCAGTGCTTAGTCTCGCATCATGAGCATAACATTTTAGCTTTTTATGGTAGCCAGCCATGCTTGGGGAGACTGTCCTGCTTCAATGGCTGTAAAGGCCTGAATGGTCATGGCTGCATTACACTATTGTGAGACTCTAATCTTACATATACACCACAGGCAAACCAAGGAGACCAACACCAGAAGGCCTGCTAACACTCCCATGCCCGCCCATTCCTTCAGATGATTCATGGCTGCAGCAATCCATGATGACAATCCTGTGGCTAGTCCTGCATCCACTCTGGTAGATTTTACCGTGACAATGGCAACTCTCAGCTGCTCCATCGTAGTATTGAATTCTCCAGTCCAATTACCTAAAATATAGCTAGACAATTGTTTAGACAGATTTGTAGCACAGGGAAAATTCTCATGTTGTATGCTAGTTATCAAAGTCCAGCATACTTTCATTGATAGTCAAGTTAAGTGATTTGCCATAGGGTATCAATTTGCTCCTGCACGAGGTCAATCCTCTGATTGAACACCAGCAAGCCTCCTTTTAGTTGAGCATTAATTCCTTTTTGTACATCTAAGGCATGAGCTACATTGGCTAAAAGATTATTCAGGGTCTGAGCAGTCTGCATGGTATGACTCATGAATAATGCTACAGTGGTAGCTCCAACAGCCACCAATGCGATGGCAGTAACAATAGCGGCTGTAATTCTAAGATCCCTTTTCTGTCTGAAGAGAATCATAGCGTGAGGTGCATCAATGGGCATAGGCACCCAGTGTGGCATGTGAGTAACCAGCTAGTAAATTTACTAGCATTCCAGCACTGGGCAAAAAAGCAAGTATCATTACCACAATTACTTGGCTCTATCTGGCTAATACTGAATAGAAATGGGGGATATAAACAAACAGGTGTGGGATTATAGGAAATATTATGAGAAGCCTTAACCCCCCCTCGTTGGAACATCCTGCATCAGTTTTAGAACTAGCAGTGGTGGTGTCCGAGGTCTGAGTAGGTTCAGGAGACCATTGCCCAGAGGGGCGAGAAGTGCTCCATGTAAATTGACTAACTCCATATTTTCCTCCACTTTTGAAAGTCATTTATGGTTCTTAAATTATCTTTTTTTCCCTTTTTTTTTTTAAATTTTTCATCAATTACAATTTATTCATTCTACATTCCCCCATAAGCCCTTCCCTCCTCCGCTCCCAATCCCATCCTCCCTCCTCCCTCTGCATGCATGCCACTCCCCAAATCCACTGATAGGGGAGGTTCTCCTCTCCTTTCTGATCTTAGTCCATCAGTTCGCATCAAAAGTGGCTGCATTGTCCTCTACTATGGCCTGGTAAGGCTGCTCCGCCCAGGGGGAGGTGATCAAAGAGCAGGCCAGTCAGATTATGTCAGAGGCAGTCCCTCTTCACATTACTATGTAACCCAATTGGACTCTGAACTGCCCTGGGCTACATCTGTGCAGGGGTTCTGGGTTATCTCTATGAATAGTCCTTGGTTAGAGTATGGGTCTCTGGGAAGTTCCCTGTGTTCAAATTTTCTTGTTCTGTTGCTCTCCTTGTGGAGACCCTGTCCTCTCCAGCTGTTACTATTTCCCAGTTCTTACATAAAATTCCATTCACTCTGCCCAACAGTTGCCCATTAGGCTCAGCATCTGCTTTGATAGTCTCTAGGGCAGAGGCTTTCAGAGGCCCTCTGTGGTAGGTTGCTAGGTTGTTTCCTGTTTTCTTCTTCTTCTGATGTCCATCCTCTTTGCCTTTCCGGATGGGGATTGGACATTTTACTTAGGGTCCTCTCTCTTGCTTAGTTTCTTTAGATGCACAGGAATTACTGGGTTTGTCCTATGTTGTATGTCTATATGAATGAGTATATACCATGTGTGTCTTTTTGCTTCTGGGACAACTCACTCAGGATGATCCTTTCCAGATCCCACCATTTACCTGCAAATTTCATGACTTCCTTATTTTTCATTGCTGAGTAATATTCCATTGTGTAGATGTACCACATTTTCTGCATCCATTCTTCAGTTGAGGGGCATCAGGGTTGTTTCCAGCTTCTGGCTATTACAAATAAAGCTGCTACAAACATGGTTGAGCAAATTTCCTTTTTGTGTATTTGAGCCTCTTTTGGATATATGCCTAGGAGTGGTATGGCTGGATCTTGGGGAAGCACTATTCCTAGTTATCTGAGGAAACGCCAGATTGATTTCCAGAGTGGTTGTACAAGTTTACATTCCCACCAGCAGTGGAGAAGGGTTCCTCTTTCTCCACAACCTCTCCAGCGTGTGTTGTCACTTGAGTTTTTTATCTTGGCCATTCTCATGGGTGTAAGGTGAAATCTCAGTGTTCTGATTTGCATTTCCCTAATGGCTAGTGAGGTTGAGCATTTCTTTAAGTGCTTCTCTGTCCTTCGGTATTCCTCTACAGAGAATTCTCTGTTTAGCTCTGTTCCCCATTTTTTAAGTGGGTTACTTGGTTTACTGCTTTTCAGCTTCTTTAGTTCTTTATATATACTTGATATAAGTCCTCTGTCAGATAAAGGGTTGGTGAAGATTCTTTCCCAATCTGTAGGTGGTCGCTTTGTTTTGATGACGGTGTCATTTGCTTTGCAGAAGCTTTTCAATTTCATGAGGTCCCATTTATTGATTGTTGCTCTTAGAGCCTGTGCTGTTGGTATTCTGTTTTCCCCTGTACCAATGAGTTCTAGGGCATTCCCCACTTTTTTTCTAGGTGATTTAATGTGTCTGGTTTTATGTTGAGGTCTTTGATCCACTTGGATTTCAGTTTTGTGCAGGGTGATAAGTATGGATCTATTTTCATTTTTCTACATGTAGACATCCAGTTGGACCAGCACCACTTGTTGAAGATGCTATCTTTTTTCTATTGTATGGTTTTGGCATCTTTGTCAAATATCAGGTGTCCATAAAGTGTGTGGGTTTATTTCTTGGTCTTCAGTTCACTTCCATTGGAGAGAATTGGAGTTAGTTCTTTTTTGAATGTCTGGTAGAATTCTGCACTGAAACCATCAGGTCCTGGGCTTTTTTTTTTTGGATGGGAGACTTTCGATGACTGCTTATATTTCCTTGGGGGATATAGGACTATTTAATTGGTTTACCTGGTCCTAATTCAGCTTTGGTAAGTGGAATCGATCAAAAAAATTGACCATTTCATTTAAATTTTCAAATTTTGTTCCGTATACACTTTTGAAGTAAGTCCTAATGATTGCTTGGATTTCTGTGTGTCTGTAGTTATGTCCCCCTTTTCATTTCTGATTTTGTTGATTTGGATGGTGTCTCACTGCCTTTTAGTTAGCTTGGCTAAAGGTTTGCCCATGGCAGGAGCTCGGCTGTGATGGCAGAGGAGACCTTCTGGGGAAAGAATGGGAGACCTGCGATCAGACCATTAACTCTGCTTCCCCGTGAGGTACCCCCGCGACTGGAACTCCCAGTCTCAAGGACCCTTGTGCCAATGGATCAGCCTGGGAAAGTGGCTGGTACACACCTGCTTGCGGCTCCAGCCAGGAGACCCAAAGCCTGTGTTACCCAGGATTTCTTCCAGGTTCTGGCTGGGTAGCAGTGAGTGGACCCGACCGATTCCCACGCTGTGGGAGCCTCCCCTCACCTGGGAAAAAGGATCGACATAGTTTCAGGGCCCAGAGTTCAGTCTCCTGGTCTCTGCACAGAAAGTGCTGTCCTGCTTCTCAGACGCACTGTTTTCCCTGCGCCGCCATCTTGGCTCAGCCGACATCTATCATCTTTATAGGTGGTTTTAAGGTCTTTTTCTTGAGCTACAGGTATGTTGGAATATTTAGGACCTGCTTTGGTAGGGTTCCTGGGCATAATGGAGACATATTGTTCTGGCTGTTATTAATTGTGTTTTTATGCTGGCATCTAGTATTGGGATGATTATAGATCTAGGTACTTCTGTCTGGTTTTATCTTTGCTGTATGAATGTTTTCTTCCTTTGTTTTGGTTTTATCTGTGGATTTCAGGAGAGTAGAATGTGTTGCCTGATAGGAAATATTTCGTGGACCTGTTTCCCTGGCCTGCTGAGTGTCCCCAAAGAATGCCCTCTGGGGTTGGAAGCTGGGTTAATGGGATGAGTTGGAGGGAGGAAGGTTGGAGAAGATAGTTGTGGTCCATTGGGGATGAGGTGAGAGAGGATAGGGATACCACAGCAGGTTTTCTGATGCAGAGCTGAGGATAAGAGTTGGGGACTGAATCACAAGTTGTAGGAGAGGTGAAGATCTTCATTCAGCCTATTTGCTTCGCCAACAGGGGGTGTCAGCTGGAGTAGGGGCTGGGACAAGGTAGGGGCTGAGAATGAGGGGGTATGGAGTTTAAAGGAAAGATCTGTGTTCTGAACAGGAGATGGCGACACAGTCACAGGGACTGCTGACACAGGTGTTCTGCCACAGAACCAAGGATGAGATGGGGATTGGACCTACCCTGAAAGCCGGGGAGCCACCCTGGTGGGGGCTCAGATCTGTGAATCATGCCTGTCTTTCTTCTCCTCCATTGCAATTTCTCTGTCTTCGCCATCATCTCAGTAACAATATTCTTAGCAAACGTCCTCCCACTTCAACTGCATTCTCTGGAGATGTTCTCCTGCCCAGCCAGAAACAAGAAGAAATCACAGGTAACGCGGGCTTTGGGTGTCCAGACTGGAGACGCAAGCGTGCCTGTCCCAATTGCTTTTCCAGGCTGATCCGTGGGCCCAAGGGTGCCTGAGACTGGGAGTCCCAGTCGCAAGAAAACTCCACGGGGAAGCAAAGTTGCCAGTCTGATCACAGGTCACCCAGTCTTTCCCCGGAAGGTCTCTGGGATGGCGGGTATCCACCAGCCATCACAACTGAGCTCCTGCCATGCTGAGAGCTGCCCACTCAGCTCAGCAGTACAGACAAGCTGCATGCCCCAGTACAACAGAGACTGGGAACCCCTGTCCAGATAGGACCCCACAGGGAAGGAAGAAACCGTGCTGCTGGGATAACCTAGAGAAAGTCTAGCAGACTGCAGATCGCAAATAGGTGAGTCCGCCCAGCCATCACAGATCTGGGCCCAAACAGGGAGCACAGAGTGATTGGAAACTCAGCTCCCGAGACTAGCAGTAGCACTTCCTGAGAAACACTGGCCATACAGTGACCATAACCCAAAAGCAGAGGAGGACTCCTTCAGGAAAAATCATCTTCAGGCCAAGGGGATTCTTCCTACCTCAGGACTCCAGGAAGCACAGAAACTAACAGCCAACACCTAAAACAGCCCAATGGGTAGAGGTCAGTGTAAAAGCTCAACCAACAAAAGACAGAGCAATATGGCATCTCCAGAACCCAGCCATCCAGGGGCGAACAGCCCTGGACAACGCAGCATAATAGAAAATCAAGAAGATGACCTTACATCTATGCTGATGAAGAGGATAATAGAGGAAACAAATAAAATATGTAAAGAATTAGAGGAAGATAAAAACAAACAGATCATGGCTATCCGTAAAGAAATGGAGGAAATTAAAGACACACAGATTATGGCGATCTGTGAAGAAATACGGGAAGATGCAGCCAAACAGTTTGCCGCCTTCAGAGAAGAAATAATTAAATCACTGAAAGAAATAAAACAAATAGAATTGAAGGAACTAAAAGAGGAAAATACAATCAGAGAAGTGAAGGAAGTAAACAAAACAACTCAAGACCTGAAGATAGAACTGGAAAAATTAAAGAAAACACAAATGGACAAAATAATGGAGAGGAAGAATTTAGGGAAGAAAACAGGAACTACAGAGGTAAGCATAACCAACAGACTACAAGATATGGAAGAAAGAATCTCAGTTGTAGAAGAAACAATGGAAGAAGTTAATGTATCTGTCAAAGAAAATGTTAAATCCAAAAAATTCCTGACACAGACTGTCCAAGAAATCCAAGACAGTATGAAAAGACAAAACCTAAGAATAATAGGTATAGAGGAAAAAGAAGACTCCCTTCTCCAAGGCCCAGAAAATATTTTCAACAAAATCATTGAAGAAAATTTCCCCAAGTTAAAGGAGAAGCCAATAAGAATACATGAGGCCTACAGAACACCCAAAATATTTGACCAGAAAAGAAAATCCTCCTGCCACATAATAATCAAAACCATAAGTATACAGAACAAAGAAAAAATACTAAAAGCTGCAAGAGAAAAAGGACAAGTAACATATAATGGAAAACCCATTAGAATCACACCTGACTTTGCAACAGAGACTATGAAAGCCAGAAGGGCCTGGACAGATATCATTCAGACCCTAAGGGAACACAGATGTCAGCCCAGGCTACTATACCCTGCAAAACTCTCAGTCCTCATAGATGGAGAAAACAAGATATTCAATGAAAAAAACAAATTTCAACAATACCTACATACAAATCCAGTATTACAGAAGACACTGGAAGGGAAAATACAACCTAAGAAAATTAGCTTCTGTCAAGAAAACACAGGAAATAATTAACCTTACTACAGTAAAACAAAAAGCAACCAAGCACACAACCGTATGACCACAGCCAACATCAAATTCAAAGGATCCAACAGCCACTGGTCATTAATCTCTCTCAACATCAATGGACTCAACTCTCCAGTAAAAAGACACAGACTAACAGAATGGATGCGTAAACAAAACCCAGCAATCTTTTGTATACAAGAAACACACCTAAGTCACAAATATAGACATTACCTGAAGGTAAAGGGATGGAAGACAGCTTTTCAAGCAAATGGATGCAAGAAGCAAGCAGGAGTAGCCATTCTAATATCTGATAAAATAGACTTTCAACCAAAATTAATCAAAAGAGATGGGGAAGGACACTTCATACTCATCAAGGGAAAATTCCACCAAGAAGACATCACAATCCTGAACATCTATGCCCCAAATACAAGGGCACCCACATTTGTGAAAGAAACATTGATAAAACTTAAACCACATATAGATTCCGACACACTAATAGTGGGAGACTTCAACACCCCACTCTCAACAAAGGACAGGTCAACAAAACAGAAATTAAACAAAGAAACAATATCTCTGACAGAGGTCATGAATCAAATGGACCTCACAGACATTTACAGAACCTTACACCCAAACACAAAAGAATTTACCTTCTTCTCAGCACCTCATGGAACCTTCTCCAAAATAGACCATATAGTTGGTCACAAAGCAAGCCTCAAAAGATACAAGAAGATTGAAATAATCCCTTGTATCTTGTCTGATCACCAAGGAATAAATCTGGACCTCAACAACAACAGAAATAGCAAAAAGCCTACACACGCATGGAAACTGAACAACTTGTTAATAAATGACAGCTGGGTCAGGGAAGAAATAAAGAAAGAAATTAAAGACTTCCTAGAACTCAATGAAAATGAAGACACAACATACCCAAACTTGTGGGACCCAATGAAACCAGTGCTAAGAGGAAACTTCATAGCACTAAGTGCATCCAAGAAGAAATTTGAGATAGCTCATTCAAGCAACTTAATGGCCCACTTAAAAACCCTAGAAAAAGAAGAAGCAGACACACCAAAAAGGAGCAGATGGCAGGAAATAATCAAACTCAGGACTGAAATCAATCAATTAGAATCAAATAAAACAATTCAAAGATTCAATGAAACCAAGAGCTGGTTCTTTGAGAAAATCAACAAGATAGACAATCCCTTAGCCAAGCTAACTAAAAGGCAAATCAACAAATCAACAAAATCAGAAATGAAAGGGGGGACATAACTACAGACACTGAGGAAATCCAAACAATCATTAGGACTTACTTCAAAAGTCTATATGCCACAAAATTTGAAAATCTAAATGAAATGGACAATTTTCTTGATCGATTTGAATTACCAAAGCTGAATCAGGACCAGGTAAATCAATTAAATAGTCCTCTATCCCCCAAAGAAATAGAAGTGGTCATCAAAAGTCTCCCATACAAAAACAGCCCAGGGCCAGATGGCTTCAGCGCAGAATTCTACCAGACCTTCAAAGAAGAGCTAACTCCAATTCTCTTCAAACTATTCCACAAAATAGAAACAGAAGGAACATTACCAAACTCATTCTATGAAGCCACAGTCACCTTGGTACCTAAACTTCACAAAGACTCAACAAAGAAAGAGAATTTCAGGCCAAACTCCCTTATGAACATTGATGCAGAAATAATTAACAAAACACTTGCAAACCGAATACAAGAACACATCAAAGATATCATCTGCCATGACCAAGTAGGCTTCATCCCAGGTATGCAGGGGTGGTCCAATATAGGGAAATCCATCAATATGATCCACCACATTAACAAATTGAAAGAAAAAAAACCACATGGTAATTTCCCTAGATGCTGAAAAAGCCTTTGACAAAATCCAACATCCATTCATATTTAAAGTATTGGAGAGATCAGGGATACAAGGCACATATCTAAACATAGTAAAGGCAATATACAGCAAGGCTATAGCCAACATCAAACTGAATGGGAGAAACTTAAAGCAATCCCACTGAAATCAGGGACAAGACAAGGCTGCCCACTCTCTCCATATCTCTTCACCATAGTGCTGGAAACCCTTGCTAGAGCAATAAGACAGTTGAAGGTGATCAAGGGGATACAGATTGGAAAGGAAGAAGTCAAATTCTCACTATTTGCAGATGATATGATAGTATACATGAGTGACCCCAAAAACTCTATCAGGGAACTCCTACAGCTGATAAATACCTTCAGCAAGGTGGCCAGATACAAAATTAACTCAAAAAAAAATCAGTAGCCCTCCTGTATACAAAAGACAAAAGGGCTGAGAAAGAAATTAGGGAAACAACACCCTTCAGAATAGCCACAAATGACATAAGGTACCTCAGAGTAACCCTAACCAAGGAAGTCAAAGACTTGTGTGAAAAAAATTTCAAGTCTCTAAAGAAAGAATTAGAAGAAGATATGAGAAGATGGAAAGATCTCCCATGCTAATGGCTTTGATAAACATAGTAAAAATGGCCATCTTACCAAAAGCAATCTACAGATTTAATGCAATTCCCATCAAATTACCAACACAATTCGTTACAGACCAGGAAAGAAAAATTCTCAACCTTCAAAGAAAAATTCTAAACTTCGTATGGAATAACAAGAAACCCAGAATTGCTAAAACAATCCTCTACAATAAAAGATCTTCTGGAGGTATCTCCATCCCTGATCTCAAGCTGTACTATAGAGCAACAGTTATAAAAACTGCATGGTACTGGCATAGAAACAGAATGGTGGATCAATGGAACCGAACTGAAGACCGAGAAATAAACCCAGACATTTATGGACACCTGATCTTTGACAAAGAACCAAAACCATACAATGGAAAAAAGATAACATCTTCAAGAAATGGTGCTGGTCCAACTGGATGTAGAAAAATGAAAATAGATCCATACTTATCACCCTGCACAAGACTGAAGTCCAAGTGGATCAAAGACCTCAACATAAAACCAGACACATTAGATCACCTAGGAAAAAAAGTGGGGAATGCCCTAGAACTCATTGGTACAGGAGACAACTTCCTGAACAGAACACAAACAGCACAGGCTCTAAGAGCAACAGTCAATAAATGGGACCTCATGAAACTGAAAAGCTTCTGCAAAGCAAAGGACACCATCATCAAAACAAAGCAACTGCCTACAGATTGGGAAAGAATCATCACTAACACTTTATCTGACAAAGGACTCATATCCAGTATATATAAAGAACTAAAGAAGCTGAAAAGCAGCAAACCAAGTAATCCACTTAAAAAATGGGCAACAGAGCTAAACATAGAATTCTCTGTAGAGGAATATCGAATGACAGAGAAGCACTTAAAGAAATGCTCAACCTCATTAGCCATTAGGGAAATGCAAATCAAAACAACCCTGAGATTTCACCTTACACCCATCAGAATGGCCAAGATCAAAAACTAAAGTGACAACACATGCTGGAGAGGTTGTGGAGAAAGGGGAACCCTCCTCCACTGCTGGTGGGAATGTAAACTTGTACAACCACTCTGGAAATCAATCTGGCGCATTCTCAGACAACTAGGAAAAGTGCTTCCCCAAGATCCAGCCATACCAGTCCTAGGCATATATCCAAAAGAGGCTCAAGTACACAAAAAGGACATTTGCTCAACCACATTTGTAGCAGCTTTATTTGTAATAGCCAGAAGCTGGAAACAACCTAGATGCCCCTCAACTGAAGAATGGTTGCAGAAATTGTGGTACATCTATACAATGGAATATTACTCAGCAATGAAAAATAAGGAAATCATAAAATGTGCAGGTAAATGGTGGGACCTGGAAAGGATCATCCTGAGTGAGCTGTCCCAGAAGCAAAAAGACACACACTGTATATACTCATTCATATAGACATACAACATAGGACAAACCCACTAAAATATGTGCATCTAAAGAAACTAAGCAAGAAGACCCTACCTAAAATGGTCAATCCCCATCCTGAAAGGCAAAGAGGATGGACATCAGAAGAAGAAGAAAACAGAAAACAACCTAGGAACCTAGCACAGAGGGTCTCTGAAATCCTCTGCCCTACAGACTATGAAAGCAGAAGCTGAGCCTGATGGGCAACTGCTGGGCAGAGTGAATGGAATTTTATGTAAGAACTGGGAAATAGTAAGAGCTGGAGAGGACAGGGTCTCCACAAAGAGAGCAACAGAACAAGAAAATTTGAACACAGGGAACTTCCCAGAGTCTCATACTCCAACCAAGGACTATTCATGGAAATAACCCAGAACCCCTGCACAGATGTAGCCCAGGGCAGTTCAGTGTCCAAGTGGGTTACGTAGTAATGTGAATAGGGACTGCCTCTGACATAATCTGACTGGCATATTCTTTGGTCACCTCACCCTGGGGGGGAGCAGCCTTACCAGGCCATAGTAGAGGACAATGCAGCAACTTTTGATGTGAACTGATGGACTAAGATGAGAAAGGAGAGGAGAACTTCCCCTATCAGTGGACTTGGGGAGTGGCATGCATGCAGAGTGAGGAGGGAGGGTGGGATTGGGAGAGGAGGAGGGAGGGGCATATGGGGGGATGCAGAATGAATAGAGTGTAATTGATGAAAAATATTTTTTTAAAAAAAAAGTGGAAAAAAGATAATTTAAGAACCTTAATGACTTTCAAAACTGGAGGAAAACATGGAGTTAGTCAATTTACATGGAGCACGTCTCGCCCATGAACCTAATCAGACCTCAGACACCACCACTGCTAGTTCTAGAACTGATGCAGGATGTTCCATCGAGGGGGTTAAGGCTTCTCATAATATTTCCTATAAGCCCACACCTGTTTGTCTATATCCCCCATTTTTATTCATTATTAGCCAGATAGAGCCAAGTAATTGTGGTAATGATACTTGCTTTTTTGCCCAATGCTGGAATGCTAGTGAATTTAGGTATGCCCTGGTTACTCGCATGCATCGCTGGGTGCCTGTGCCCGTTGATGCCCCTCACGCTATGAATCTCTTCAGACAGAAAAGGGATCTTGGAATTACAGCCGCCATTGTTAATGCCATTGCATTGGCGGCTGTTGGAGCTACCACTGTGGCATTAGCCAGGAGTCATACTGTGCAGACTGCTCAGACCCTGAATAACCTTTTAGCCAATGTAGCTCATGCCTTAGATGCACAAAAAGGAATTAATGCTCAACTAAAAGGAGGCTTGCTGGTGTTCAATCAGAGGATTGACCTCGTGCAGGAGCAAATTGATACCCTATGGCAAATCGCTCAACTTGGCTGTCAATGAAAGTATGCTGGACTGTGAGTCATTAGCATACAACATGAGAATTTTCCCTGTGCTGCAAATCTGTCTAAACAAATGTCTAGCTATATTTTAGGTAATTGGACTGGAGAATTCGATACTACGATGGAGCAGCTGAGAGTGTCCATTGTCACTGTAAATTCTACCAGAGTGGACACAGGACTAGCCACAGGATTATCATCATGGATTGCTGCAGCCATGAATCATCTGAAGGAATGGGTGGGCATGGGAGCGTTAGCAGGCCTTCTGGTGTTGGTCTCCTTGGTTTGCCTGTGGTGTATATGCAAGATTAGAGTCTCACAACAGCGTAATGAAGCCGTGACCATTCAGGCCTTTACAGCCATTGAAGACGGACAGTCTCCCCAAGCATGGGAGCTAAAATGTTATGCTCAGGATGTGAGGCTAAGCACTGCACTCAGGGTCAGCTGCTTTCGACCCAGAGAAAAGCATGTCTGATTGCATGAGGGTTAATGCCCTAGGTCCCGTCTCTGAGAAAAAGGTATCATATGGGTCTGATGCTCTTTGCGTAGATGACACCTAAATGAACATCGGTACAAAGTCCCAATTTATTTCTAATATCAGGGATCAGACCTCTACTCTTGCCTGATGCGTCTAAAACAAAAAGGGGAAGCTGTAGAGAGCTGTGTAATGCCGTGCCTTAAAGATGGAGCTGGTTTCTGCCTTCCACCTTCCCGATGGTGAGTGCTCTCTGTCACAAACAACTCCATATTTGGCTAAGGCTGAGGATCTGGCTTGCTTCCATGTATGTGGACCTATCTGCATTGCCCATGTGGCACGCTGGGGTTGGCTACCCAGAAGCTATTTAAGCTGTGGGCTGGATTTCCCCAGGGTCAGAAGATTGTTCAAGGTTCCTGAATAAACTGCATTGAAAAAAATAAAAAAAAACAAGTCAAAAAAAAATAAAAAAATAAAACAAAAAAAAACAAGTCAAAAAATAAAAAAAAAAAAAAGAAAAAAAAAAAAAAAAAAAAAAAAAAAAGAAAAGAAAGAAAGAAAGAAAGATTCTAATGGGTTTGCTGTTATATGTTGATTCTAATGGGTTTGCCTTTTTTTGGCCTTTTTCCCTTGCAGCTTTTAGTATTTTTTCTTTGTTCTGTATACTTATGGTTTTGATTATTATTAGCAGGAGGATTTTCTTTTCTGATCAAATTTGTTGGGTGTTCTGTAGGCCTCATGTATTCTTATTGGCTTCTCCTTTAACTTGGGGAAATTTTCTTCAATGATTTTGTTGAAAATATTTTCTAGGCCTTGGAGAAGGGAGTCTTCTTTTTCCTCTATACCTATTATTCTTAGGTTTTGTCTTTTCATATTGTCTTGGATTTCGTGGACAGTCTGTGTCAGGAATTTTTTGGATTTAACATTTTCTTTGACAGATACATCGATTTCTTCCATTGTATCTTCTACACCTGAGATTCTTTCTTCCATCTCTTGTAGTCTGTTGGTTATGCTTACCTCTGTAGTTCCTGTTTTCTTCCCTAAATTCTTCCTCTCCATTCTTTCCTCCATTTGTGTTTTCTTTAATTTTTCCAGTTCTATCTTCAGGTCTTGAGTTGTTTTGTTTACTTCATTCACCTGTCTGATTGTATTTTCCTCTTTTACTTTTAGTTCCTTCAACTCTGTTTCTTTTATTTCTTTCAGTGATTTAATTATTTCTTCTCTAAAGGCCCCAAACTGTTTGGCTGCATCTTCCCGTATTTCTTCAGGGATGGCTATAATCTGCTTGTCTTTAACTTGTATTTCTTCACAGATAGCCATGGTCTTTTTGGTTTTATCTTCCTCTAATTCTTTACATATTTTATTTGTTTCCTCTATTATCCTCTTCATCAGCATAGATGAAAGGTCATCTTCTTGATTTTCTATTATGCTGCGTTGTCCTTGGCTGTTCGCCCCTGGATGGCTGGGTTCTGGAGATGCATTATTGCTCTGTCTTTTGTTGGTTGAGCTTTTACACTGACCTCTATCCATTAGGCTGTTTTAGGTGTTGGCTGTTAGTTTCTGTGCTTCCAGGAGTCCTGAGGTAGGGAGAATCCCCTTGGCCGGAAGATGATTTTTCCTGAAGGAGTCCTCATCTGCTTTTTGATTATGGTCACTGTATGGCCAGTGTTTCTCAGGAATTGCCACTGCTTACCTCAGGTGTATAGCCCTGAGTAGTAGCTGTGGTCTTTGCTAGGCAGGAGGGGCTCTCCTCTTACCCATAGAAGTTCTCAAGACAGCTGTACCACTGCTGGGTTTCTCGTTATCAATTTAGTGAGCTGCTGCTGTTGTTACAGTTTTCCAGGTACAGTTTTCCTCTTGAAGAACCTGTTGATTCCCTAGATGTGGGGTTTTCTCCCAACAGGGAAACTCAGTCTGTTATCCTGGGGCACACAGTTCTGTCTGGGAAATTGAAAGGAGTGCTCAAAAAGTCTCTGGGACAGAGGCTGAGTGTTCTGCTCTGTGCCTGGAGAATGTGCACCTAGGTTGAGTTGGTGCCTAGGGGCGCCGCTCTGGTCTGGAGTCTGGTAACTGAGGGCTCCACTCTGGTCTGAAGGCTGGGTGCCTCAGTCTGGACCAGAAGCTGTGTGTCCCTGTCTGGGATGTCAGCTGCAGGCACTGCTCTGGTCCGGACGCTGTGAGTGCAGCCCTCTTGAAGGACCAGGGATTCCCACAGTTTTATCAGTCTAGCTAGGGATAACTGGTTGATCCTTGGCACAGTTTCTGAGGGCTGCTGTAATGGCTCTCTGGCTTTTGTAGGTCTGAGGATGCAGCTGTGTGCCCCAGTGGCCTAGGGGGACTCAATAATAGCAGCTGAGCACAGCGCTCCTGCCTGCATTAGAAAGCTAGAGCCTAGAGTCTGCATGAATCCAGAAAATCTTTTTGGTGCTGGGTGTCCTGATCATTAGATCTGATGATCCCCCCACCACTGTGGAGTTTCCTCCTGCCAGGGACACCCAGTATTTGCTTTGGGGACTGCTGTTCTGTCTGGGGTGGCGAGTAGAACCCACAGGCACAGACGCCCACACATGGCTCCACCTTTCTGGCCTTTGGAGCCTGGGCGTCTGCCTAAACTGGGTAATTTTCCGGAGACCTTTTTGGAGTGGTGGTATCAGCTGAGTGCTCTGAGATCAGACCAGCAGTTTCCCTCCCGGTGGGTTTGCACCAACAGTGAAACTCAGTCTCTGGTGCCCTGATGCCCACAGTTCTATCTGAGGTGGCGAATCAGGCACACAGACAGGGCTCTGTGCAGGCCCCTGGGTCCCCGGCTCTGGCTCCGGGCTGGCTCCTGGGGCGCCTGTGGAACCCCAGTCTTTTCCAGGGAATGTCTGGGTGACCTAAGGTAGGTCCCAATCATTTCCTGCTCCGTGGGGTTATCTCTCGACTGGAAAATCCAGTCTGTGATGTTGTGGGCCCACAGTTCAGTCTGGGACAGTGACCAGATCATGCTGGCATGTAGCTCTGGGCTGGCGACCAAGCACCTGGCAGAACCGGGATCTTTTCCGCGGGTTAGCTGGGTGAGTTAAAGCTGATTGAATCCCCCACTGTCGGGTATTCTCTCACCTGGGAAACACAATCGCTTGTGTTTTGTGGCCTTGAGTTCTGATTGCTGGTCACTGTGCCAATCCTGCTGTGCTGCTGCTCAGAATGAGAGTCCTCCCAGCGCCGCCATCTTGCCTATCCATCCATCTTGCCATCTTACCAACTCCATAGATAGAGGACTAATATCTTAAATATATAAATAACTCAGGAAACTAAATATAAAAAAAAACAAATAATCCAATTAAAAATGGGGTACAGATCTAGAGAGAATTTTCAGTAGAGGAAACTCAGATGACTGAGAAACACTTGAAGAAATGTTCAACATCCTTAGCCATCAGGGAAACACAAATCAAAACTACTTTGAGATTCCATCTTACACCTTCAGAATGGCTAAGATCAATAACACAAATGCAGCTCATGCTGACAGTGATGTGGAAAAAAGGGATACTCTTCTCCGTTGCTGGTGGGATTGCAAACTTGAATAACCACCATGGAAATCAGTATGGCAGTTTTTCAGGAAGACAGGAATCAATCTACCTCAAGACCCAGCTGTACCACTCTTGGGCATATACCCAAAGAACGCTCCATCCTACCACAAGGGCACTTGCTGTAACATGTTCATTGCTGCTGTATTCATAATAGCCAGAAAGTGGAAACAATGTAGATGCCCCTCAACAGAAGAATAGATGAAGAAAATCTGGTATTTGAACAGAAGCAAGCCTTACTAACAGAATATGAAAGATAGAGGAGAGAATTTCAGGTCTTGAAACCCATACATTGTTTAAAGAAAAACTCATGACACAAAACACCCAGGAAATTGAGGACACTATGAAAAGTCCAGTTCTAAAAATAATGGGAGTAGTGGAAGGAAGAAAACCCTAGATCAAAGGCCCAGAATATATTTCTAACAAATTATAGAAGAAAATTTCCTTAAAGAAGGAGGCACCTATCAAGGTACAAGAAGCTTACAGAACACCAGGTAGATTAGGCCAGAAAAGACAGTCCCCTTAGCACATAATAATCAAAACATTAAACCTACAGAACAAAGAAAGAATATTAAGAGCTGCAAGGAAAAAAGATCAAGTAATGTATAAAAGTGGACCTATCAGAGTTCCATTTGACTTTTGATGCACACTATAGAAGTCAGAAGGGCCTGGGCAGATGTGTCGCAGACTCTAAGAGACCACCGATGCCAGCCCAGAGTGCTGAACCCAGCAAAACTTTCAGTCATCATAGATGGAGGAAATAAGATATTGCAAGATAAAAACCACATTTAAGCAATATTTATTTATAAATCCAGCCCTCTAGAAGGTGCTAGAAGGAAAAACTCCAACCTAAGAAGGTTAACTACAATGGAGTTTTACTCAGCTGTTAAAAAAGATGACATCATGAAATCTCCAGTCAGATGGATGGAACTAGAAAAAATTCATCCTGAGTGAAATATTCACTTATACATGGATATCAGCCATTATATAAATTATAAGAAAGTGTGGTGATTTGAGTGAAAATGGCCTCCATAGGCACATAGAGAGTGTTCTTGGTAGAGTCAGCATGGCCTTGTTAGAGGAAGTGTGTCACTGGGGGTGGGCTTCGCGGTCTCAGAAGTTCGAGCCAGTCCCTATGGCTCAGTCTGTCTTCCTGCTGCCTGATCCAGATGTAGAACTCTTAGCTCGCTCCTCAGCACCATGTTTGCCTGCACTCTGCCATGCTTCCCGCCATGATGGACTAAGCCTCTGAACTGTAAGCCGGTCCGCAGTTAAACGTTTTCCTTTGTAAGAGTTGTCATGGTCATAGTGTCTCTTCACAGCAATAGAAATCCCAAGACACTAATCTACAATCCATAGACCCAGAGGAGTTAGGTATAGAGGAAGGGACTATGAGAGACACATGGGACTATGAGAGACACATGGATCTCCCTGGGAGGGGGAAATAGAGTGGATTTTATGCGTGGACTTGGAGCAGGAAGGAGAGGACCAGGTGGGAAGGGGAAGAGGAGATGGGGTTGATGGAGAGAAGGTGAAAGACAGCTAGAGTTGAAGGGCATTTGTGGGGTGATATGGAAACCTAGTGCAGTGGAATCTTTCTAAAATATATGAAAAGGATCCTAGTGAAGTCTTCAAATAATGAGGGAGAAGTCCCAATTGGCCGTCTCTTGTCATTAAATGAAGCTTCCAGTTCCAGGACTGGGTTACATCCAATTGAGTTGTTGGCAAAAGGTGTCCCATAAAAATGCCACAAGCAACCCAGAGCACATGCCATTTCTTCCAAGAAGATGGGTTCTTAGGCTACCTCTACTAGCTTAAGGGCCTAACCTTCTGGTCTGGTCTCAGTCATACAGATAGCATAGAGGTCATTTGGCCTATTAATCACCTCTGGTCCTGAGTTGTGGGAGCTTAAGAGACCCTCTAGCTCTAAGAGTCATTTAGATTACTACCCACCCACCCCTGGTCCTGGTTGTAGGAGCATGATATGGCCTGGCCCAACAGATAATGAAGATCACTTCTAACTCTCAGCTCTCTGGATGGAAGAAATTTTTTTTAAATCTTTTTTCATTAGCAAGACAATCCTGTGTTCTCTGGAGATCTGTGAGCACAAGGACCTCCATGCTGTGCTCCAAATAGATTACATTTACTCATTTTCGTACACTGAACCATCCCTGCATTTCTGGGATGAAGCCTACTTGATGATCTTTTTGATGTGTTTTTGGAGTCTGTATTCTCTTTAGTATTTTTGCATCTATGTTCATAAGGGAAATTGCTCTGTAATTCTGTTTCTTTGTTGGGTTTTTATGTGGTTTTAGTATTAGGGTAACTGTGGCGTCATAAATTGAATTGGGCAATGCACCTTCTGTTTCTATTTTGTGGAATAATTTGAGAAGTATTGGCATTAACTCTTCTTTGAAAATCTGGTAGAATTCTGCACTAAAATCATCTGGCCCTGGGAGACTGTCATTGACTGCTTCTATTTCATTAAGGTTTATAGGAGTGTTTAAATTGTTTATCTTGTCTGAATTTGATTTTGGTAAGTGATATCTATTGAGAAAATTACCATTTCTTTTAGATTTTCCAATTTGTTGGAGTATAGAGTTTTTAAAACTTATTCTTGTGATTCTCAGAATTTCCTTAGTGTCTGTTGTTATATCCCTTTTTCATTTCTGATTTTGTTAATTTGGATATTCCCCTCTCTGTCTTTTAGTTAATTTGGATAAGGGTTTGCCAATCTTACTGATTTTTCTTGAAGAACCAACTCTTTGTTCACTGATTCTTTTTATTGATCTCTTTGTTTCTGTTTTGATTATTGCTTGCCATCTACTCTTTTTTGGATGTTAGTTCTCTTTGTTCTAGATCTTTCAGGAGTGCTGCTAGCTTACTAATATGAGAGCTTTCCCTTTTTCTGGGGGGAGGGTATGCTGTGTATTCATTGTCGTTGAATTCTAGGAAGTCTTTAATTTCTTTATTTTTCTGTTAACCCATTTTTTTCATTCAGTAGAGAGTTGTTCAGTTCCTGTGAACTTATAAGCTTTCTACTGTTTCTGTTGTTCTTATTGATATCCAGGCTTTAATCTGTGCTGGTCTGATAAGATACAGGAGGTCATTTCAATTTTCTTGTATCTGTTGAGACTTGATTTGTGTCCAATTTTGTGGTCAATTTTGGAGAAAGTTTCATGAGGCACAAGAATGTATATTCTTTTGTGTTGGGTGAAATGTTCTGTAAATATCTGTTCTCATATTTGGTTTGTAACATCGTCTAGCTCCAGCATTTCTCTGTTTAGTTTCTGTCTGGATGACCTGTCTATTGGTGAAAGTGGGCTATTTGAAATCTCCCTTTATCAGTGTGTGGATTAGTATGTTATTTAAGCTGTGGTGATGCTTCTTTTACAAACTTGGGTGTCCTTGTGTTTGGGGCATAGATGTTAAGAACTGAAGTATCATCTTTGTGGAATTTTTTTTCCCTCTGGTGAGTATGTGGTGTCTTTCCCCATCTCTTTTCATTTGGTTTTTGTGTCAAGTCTGTTTCGCTGGATATTAAAATGGCTACACCAGCTTGCTTCCTAGGTCCATTTGCTTGAAAGATCTTTGTCCAACCTTCTACTCTGAGGTAATATCCATCCTTGATGTTGAGTTGTTATTTCTTGGATGCAGCAGGAGAATGGATCCTGTTTCCCATCAATTTGTCAGCCTATGTCTTTTTATTGAATTGAGAGATATCAATGACCAATGATTTTTTTTAACTACTTAAACAGTCTTTAGTGAGAGTTGTGCATGAGAGGCCTCTATTCCTGCATCTTCTCGATAGTATTTTCCTTGTATTTGCCCTTCTCCTTTCCTACTTGTTGAGACTTGGCTTTCCTTTCCAGGATCTTCTTGCAATCAATGTCCACCTTGATTGGGTGGATGCCCAAATGGACAATTGTGCCATTAGCCTTTTCTCGATGCACTCACTCAATGTAGATGACACATTTCATCCTGTACACCTGGACCACTTTGCCAATCGTCTGGCCTTTGTAGTGTCCTTGGACAACCTGAGCTTCATCATCTTTTTGAATGGGCATGGAGCCAACATTATACTTCTGTCTCATCTCTTTGGAAAGAGGGGAGACATGCTCTTCCTCTGAATGTGAGAAGGTGCATTGAAATGCCATTTTCAGTTCTCATTTCATTCAAAAGTCACAAAGGGATTGAACTTCATTTTGGCGGCTGTGATCCAGCGATGTCTGCAAAAGGAAAAAGGTCCACATGCAACTTCCTGTTCTGTCGACCAATGATTGTTGATTCCTGCCATTTTATTGCTGCTGCTGCTGCTGCTGCTGCTGCTGGTGGTGGTGGTGGTGGTGGTGGTGGTGGTGTGGTGGTTAGTGTGTATGTGTGTGTGTGTATGCTTCCCTTCTTTTGATTTTTCTGGCCTGAGATATTTATTCCCTGTGTATTCATGGTTATAGTTAACCTTCTTAGGTTGAAGTTTTTCCTTCTAGCACCTTCTGGAGGGCTGGATTTGTAAATAAATATTGCTTAAATGTGGTTTTTATCTTGCAATATCTTATTTTCTTCATCTATGATGACTGAAAGTTTTGCTGGGTTCAGCACTCTGGGCTGGCATTGGTGCTCTCTTAGAGTCTGCAACATATCTGCCCAGGCCCTTCTGACTTCTGCATCAAGAAGTCAGATGGAACTCTGATAGGTCTGCCTTTGTACATTACTTGATCTTTTTTTTCTTTGCAGCGCTTAATATTCTTTCATTGTTCTGTAGGTTTAATATTTTGATTATTATGTGCTGAGGGGATTTTCTTTTCTGGCCTAATCTACTTGGTGTTCTGTAAGCTTCTTGTACCTTGATATGTGCCTCCTTCTTTAGGGAAATTTTCTTCTATAATTCTGTTAAAAATATTTTCTGGGCCTTTGATCTGGGTTTCTTTTCCTTCCTCTACTCCCATTATTTTTAGATCTGAAGTTTTTATAGTGTCCTCAATTTCCTGGATGTTTTGTGTCATTGAGTTTTTCTTTAAACAATATATGCGTTTCAAGACCTGAAATTCTCTCCTCCATCTTTCATATTCTGTTAGTAAGGCTTGCCTCTGTTTGAATTCCTAAATTTTTCATTTCCAGATTTATTTTTTTCAGTTTGAATTTTCTTGATTGATTCTATTTCCATTTTCAGGTCTTGAACAGTTTCATTCACTTCCTCAGGATGTTTGTGTTTTCCTTATTTCTTTAAGGGATTTATTCATTTCCTCTTTAAGGACATCTATTATCTTAATTTAAATATAATTTTTTATTCATTATAATTTATTCACTTTGTATCCCAGCTGTAGCCCCACCCTCGTCCCCTTCCAATCCTCTTCTCCCCCCCCATCTCCTCCCATGCCACTTCTCCAGTCCACTGATAGTGAAGAACCTCCTCCCCTTCCATCTGATTCTAGCCCATCAGGTCTCTTCAGGACTGGCTGCATTGTCCTCCTCTGTGGCCTCGAAGAAGGCTGCTCCCCAAACAAGGGGAGGTGATCAAAGGGCCAGCCACTGACTTCATGTCAGAGATAGACCCTATTCCCTTTACTAGGGAGCTCATTTGGAGACTGAGCTGCCATGGGCCACCTCTGTGCAGGGGTTCTATGTTATCTCTATGAATGTTCCTTGGTTGGAGTATCAGTCTCAGAAAAGAACCCTAGGCCCAGATTTTTGGGTTCTGTTGTTCTGTGGAACTCCAGACCCTTCCAGGTCTTTCTTTCTCCCCTTCTTTCATAAGATTCCCTGCACTCTGCCCAAAGTTTGGCTATGAGTCTCAACATCTGCTTTAATACCCTGCTGGTTAGAGTCTTTCACATTCCCTCTGTGATTGGCTCCTGTCTTGCTCCTTGTATTCACCTTTTTTCTATGTCTGTCCCATTTGCATTTCTGAATGAAGATTGAGTATATTACCCAGGGCCCTCATTCTTGCTTTGCTTCTTTAGGTGTACAGACCTTAGTATGATTATCCTATATGTCTAATATCGACTTATAAGTGAGTATATACCATGTGTGTCTTTCTGCTTCTGGGATAGCTCACTCAGGATGATCTTGTCTAGTTCCCACTATTTGCCTGCAAATTTCATTATTTCCTTGTTTTTAATTGCTGGGTAGTATTCTATTGTGTAAATGTACCACAATTTCTGTATCCATTCCTCAACTGAGGCATATCTGGGTTGTTTGCAGATTCTGGCTATTACAAATAAAGCTGCTATGAACATGGTTGAGCAAATGTCCTTGTTGTATACTTGAGCATCTTTTGGATATATGCCTAGGAGTGCTATAGCTGGATCTTGAGGAAGCACTATTCCTAATTGTCTGATAAAGCTCCATATTGATTTCCAAAGTGGGTGTACAAGTTTACATTCCCACCAGCAATGGAGGAGGGCTCCCCTTTCTCCATATCCTCTCCAGCATGTGTTGTCACTTGAGGTTTTGATCTTAGCCATTCTGATGGGTGTAGGATGAAATCTCAGAGTCATTTTGATTTGCAGTTCCATGATGATTAAGGATGTTGAGCATTTCTTTAAGTGTTTCTCTGCCATTCATTATTGCTCTCTTTAGCTCAGTACCCAATTTTTTAATTGGATTACTTGATTTGTTGCTGTTTAACTTCTTGAGTTCTTTATATATTCTGGATATTAGCCCTCTGTCAGATATAGGATTAGTGAAGATCCTTTCCCAATCTGTAGGCTGAAAATTTGTTCTGATGACAGTATCTTTTGCTTTACAGAAACTTTTCAGTTTCATGATGTCCCATTTATTGATTGTTGCTCTTAGAGCCTGTCCTGTTGGTGTTCTGTTCAGGAAGTTGTCTCATGTGTCAATGAGCTCAAGGTTCATCCCCACTTTTTCTTCTAACAGGTTTAGTGTGTCTGGTTTTATGTTGATGTCTTTGATCCACATGAACTCTAGTTTTGTGCAGGGTGATAAGTATGGATCTATTTGCATTTTTCTACATGTAGATATCCAGTTAGAAAAGCACCATTTGTTGAAGTGCTATCTTTTTTCCATTGTATGGTTTTGGCATCTTTGTCAAAAAACAGGTATCCATAAGTGTGTGGGTTGATTTTGGGGTCTTCTATCTGATTCCATGGATCCACCAGTCTGTTTCTATGCCAGTACCATGCAGTTTTTATTACTGTTGCTTTATAGTACCGCTTGAGATCAGGGATGGAGATACCTCCAGAAGATCTTTTATTGTGAAGGGTTGTGTGAGCGATTCTGTGACATCAATCATCTTTTTTTTTTTTTTTTTAGGAGTGAAGTCATTGTTGTTTGGCAAGACTTTCCCCAGGGAGACACAACACACATGTCAACTGACCACAGATGGGAGGCCCAACAAACCAAAGTACAGATACCACCAAAGTCCAAGTTTGTCAATCACAGGCTTATTGAGGTTACTTATAGGAATACAGATGAAGGGGTCACTTACAGGAGCAGAAATGACTCAAAGACAGCTGCATCACCAAAGCCAACCCTAGCACATGGAACATCTCACAGAATCTGAGAACCCAGAGCACAAGTCACAGCTTGCTCAACAGGTTGGAAAGTGTCCTTTCCAAGTACCTCACTTGGTCTAAACATCTTCCAGGTGTTCAGCAGGTTTCTGGCTAAACTTAAAATGTAAAGTTAAAAAGATTAGCTTCAGTATTGACTGGTTCTTAGTTGCTTTGATGTAAACATTTGAAATTTGAGATGGGGGAGCAGATCTTGAAGTCCATTTATTTTGGGAAAGAAAAGGGGGTTAGGAGACCAATGGAGACATGTTATTGGTGCTTGAATGACCTATCCCATGAAGCCTTTTAGAGATAAATTGATAAAGAAGATAGTTTCCTGGCTTGAGAAAATGGATTAGAGACTGTATGCAACAAGCACCCACTTTCAAAATGGAAAGTGATCCCAGGAGTTTTCATGAGGAAAAAGGATTTTAAAAAAAAATCTCATGTTAATACAAGATCCTCATGCTTCAGTTGAAGTTCTTTTTTTTTTTTTTTTTTTTTTTTGGTTAAAAGATATTTCTTTTTTTTTTTTTTTTTCAATGCAGTTTATTCAGGAACCTTGAACAATCTTCTGACCCTGGGGAAAGGCAGCCCACAGCTTAAATAGCCTCTGGGTAGCCAACCCCAGCATGCCACGTGGGCAATGCAGATAGGTCCACATACAAGGAAGCAAGCCAGATCCTCAGCCTTAGCCAAATGTGGAGTTGTTCGTGACAGAGAGCACTCACCATCGGGAAGGTGGAAGGCAGAAACCAGCTCCATCTTTAAGGCGTGGCATTACACAGCTCTGTACAGTTCCCCCTTTTGGTTTTAGACACATCAGGCAAGAGTAGAGGTCTGATCTCTGATATTAGAAATAAATTGGGACTTGGTACTGATGTTTATTTGGGTGTCATCCACACAAAGAGCATCAGACCGGTCTGATACCTTTTTCTCAGAGGCGGGACCTGGGGCATCAACCCGCATGCAATCAGACACGCTCTTCTCTGGGTCGAAAGCGGCTGACCCTGAGTGCAGTGCTTAGCCTCGCTTCCTGAGCGTAACATTTTAGCTTTTTATGGTAGCCAAACATGCTTTGGGAGACTGTCCTGCTTCAATGGCTGTAAAGGCCTGAATGGTCATGGCTGCATTACGCTGTTGTGAGACTCTAATCTTGCATATACACCACAGGTAAACCAAGAAGACCAACATCAGAAGGCCTGCTAATGCTTCCATGCCCGCCCATTCCTTCAGATGCTTCATGGCTGCAGCAATCCATGGTGATAATCCTGTGGCTAGTCCTGCGTCCACTCTGGTAGAATTTACCGTGACAATGGACACTCTCAGCTGCTCCATCATAGTATCGAATTCTCCAGTCCAATTACCTAAAATATAGCTAGACAATTGTTTAGACAGATTTGCAGCACAGTGAAAATTATCATGTTGTATACTAATGACTCACAGTCCAGCATACTTCCATTGACAGCCAAGTTGAGCGATTTGCCATAGGGTATCAATTTGCTCCTGCACTAGGTCAATCCTCTGATTGAACACCAGCAAGCCTCCTTTTAGTTGAGCATTAATTCCTTTTTGTACATCTAAGGCATGAGCTACGTTGGCTAAAAGATTATTCAGGGTCTGAGCAGTCTGCACAGTATGACTCATGGCTAATGCCACGGTGGTAGCTCCAACAGCCGACAATGCGATGGCAGTAACAATGGCGGCTGTAGTTCCAAGATCCCTTTTCTGTCTGAAGAGAGTCATAGCGTGACGGGCATCAACGGGCACAGGCACCCAGCCAGGCATGTTAATAACCAGGGCATACCTCAATTCACTAGCATTTCAGCATTGGGCTAAAAAGCAAGTATCATTACCACAATTACTTGGCTCTATCTGGCTAATAATGAATAAAAATGGGGGATATAAACAAACAGGTGTGGGATTATAGGAAATATTATGAGAAGCCTTAACCCCCTCGTTGGAACATCCTGCATCAGTTCTAGAACTAGCAGTGGTGGTGTCAGAGGTCTGACTAGGTTCAGGAGACCATTGCCCCCAGGGGCGAGACGTGCTCCATGTAAAATGATTAACTCCATGTTTTCCTCCACTTTTGAAAGTCATTTAAGGTTCTTAAATTATTTTTTTTCCTTTTTTTAAAATTTTTCATCAATTACAGTCTATTCATTCTGCATCCCCCCATAAGCCCCTCCCTCCTCCCCTCCCAATGTTACCCTCCCTCCTCCCTCTGCATGCATGCCACTCCCCAAGTCCACTGATAGGGGAGGTTCTCTTCTCCTTTCTGATCTTAGTCCATCAGTTCACATCAAAAGTGGCTGCATTGTCCTCTACTATGGCCTGGTAAGGCTGCTCCCCCTCAGGAGGAGGTGTCTACAAAGCAGGCCAGTCAGTTCATGTCAGAGGGAGTCCCTCTTCACATTACTATGTAACCCAATTGGACTATGAACTGCCCTGGGCTACATCTGTGAAGGGGTTCTGGGTTATCTCTATGAATAGTCCTTGGTTGGAGTATGGGTCTCTGGGAAGTTCCCTGTGTTCAAATTTTCTTGTTCTGTTGCTCTCTTTGTGGAGACACTGTCCTCTCCAGCTCTTACTATTTCCCAGTTTTTACATAAAATTCCATTCACTCTGCCCAAGAGTTGCCCATCAGGCTCAGCATCTGCTTTGATAGTCTGTAGGGCAGAGGCTTTCAGAGGCCCTCTGGGGTAGGTTCCTAGGTTGTTTCCTGTTTTCTTCTTCTTCTGATGTCCATCCTCTTTGCCTTTCCGGATGGGAATTGACCATTTTAGTTAGGGTCCTCTCTCTTGCTTAGTTTCTTTAGATGCACAGATTTTATTGGGTTTGTCCTATCTTGTATGTCTATATGAGTGAGTATATACCGTGTGTGCTTTTTGCTTCTGGGACAACTCACTCAGGATGATCCTTTCCAGATCCCACCATTTACCTGCCAATTTCATGACTTCCTTATTTTGCATTGCTGTGTAATATTCCATTGTGTATATGTACCACAATTTCTGCATCCATTCTTCAGTTGAGGGGCATGTGGGTTGTTTCCAGCTTCTGGCTATTACAAATAAAGCTGCTACAAACATGGTTGAGCAAATTTCCTTTTTGTGTGTTTGAGCCTCTTTTGGATATATGCCTAGGAGTGGTATGGCTGGATCTTGGGGAAGCACTATTCCTAGTTGTCTGAGAGAGTGCCAGATTGATTTCCAGAGTGGTTCTACAAGTTTACATTCCCACCAGCAGTGAAGAAGGGTTCCTCTTTCTCCACAACCTCTCCAGCATGTGTTGTCACTTGAGTATTTTATCTTGGCCATTCTCATGGGTGTAAGGTGATATCTCAGGGTTGTTTTGATTTGCATTTCCCTAATGGCTAGTGAGGTTGAGCATTTCTTTAAGTGTTTCTCTGCCCTTCGATATTCCTCTACAGAGAATTCTCTGTTTAGCTCTGTTGCCCATTTTTTTATTATTTTATTTTATTTATTTATTTTTTTACATACATGTAATGTAATTTATTTATTTATTTATTTATTTTTTCAATGCAGTTTATTTAGGAACCTTGAACAATCATCTGACCCTGGGGAAAGCCAGCCCACTTTAAATAGCCTCTGGGCAGCCAACCTCATTATGGCACGTGGGCAATGCAGATAGGTCCACATACATGGAAGCAAGCCAGATCCTCAGCCTTAGCCAAATGTGGAGTTGTTTGTGACAGAGAGCACTCACCATCGGGAAGGTGGAAGGCGGAAACCAGCTCAATCTTTCAGGAGTGGTGTTACGCAGCTCTCTACAGTCCCCCCTTTTTGTTTTGGACGCATCAGGCAAGAGTAGAGGTCTGATCTCTGATATTAGAAATAAATTGGGACTTTGTACTGATGTTCATTTAGGTGTCATCCACCCAAAGAGTATCAGACCAGTCCGATACCTTTTTCTCAGAGGCGGGACCTGGGGCATCAACCCGCATGCAATCAGACATGCTCTTCTCTGGGTCCAAGGCGGCTGACCCTGAGTGCAGTGCTTCGCCTCGCATCCTGAGCATAACATTTTAGCTTTTTATGGTAGCCAACCATGCTTGGGGATACTGTCCTGCTTCAATGGCTGTAAAGGCCTGAATGGTCATGGCTGCATTACGCTGTTGTGAGACTCTAATCTTGCATATATACCACAGGCAAACCAAAGTGACCAACACCAGAAGGCCTACTAACGCTCCCATGCCCGCCCATTCCTTCAGATGCTTCATGGCTGCAGCAATCCATGATGATACTCCTGTGGCTAGTACTACGTCCACTCTGGTAGAATTTTCCATGGCAATGGCCACTCTCAGCTGGTCCATCATAGTACCGAATTCTCCAGTCCAATTACCTAAAATATAGCTTGACAATTGTTTAGACAGATTTGCAGCACAGGGAAAGTTCTCATGTTGTATGCTAGTGACACAAAGTCCAACATACGTTCATTGACAGCCAAATTGAGCGATTTGCCATAGGGTATCAATTTGCTCCTGCACGAGGTCAATCCTCTGATTGAACACCATCAAACCTCCTTTTAGTTGAGCATTAATTCCTTTTTGTACATCTAAGGCATGAGCTACATTGGCTAAAAGGTTATTCAGGGTCTGAGCAGTCTGCACAGTATGACTCATGGCTAATGCCGAGGTGGTAGCTCCAACAGCCGCCAATGAGATAGCAGTAACAATGGCAGCTGTAATTCCAAGATCCCTTTTCTGTCTGAAGAGAGTCATAGCGTGAGGGCATCAACGGGCACAGACACCCAGTGAGGCATGTGAGTAACCAGCTAGTAAATTTACTAGCATTACAGCATTGGGCGAAAAAGCAAGTATCATTACCACAATTACTTGGCTCTATCTGGCTAATAATGAATAAAAATGGGGGATGTAAACAAACAGGTATGGGCTTATAGGAAGTATTATGAGAAGCCTTAACCCCCTCGTTGGAACATCCTGCATCAGTTCTAGAAATAGCAGTGGTGGTGTCCGAGGTCTGAGTAGGTTCAGCAGACCATTGCCCCCAGGGGCGAGACGTGCTCCATGTAAATTGCCTAACTGCATGTTTTCCTCCACTTTTGAAAGTCATTTAAGGTTCTTAAATTTTTTTTCCCTTTTTTTTTAATTTTTTTTTCATCAATTACACACTATTCATTCTGCAATCCCCATAGGCCCCTCCTCCTCCCAATCCCACCCTCCCTCCCCCACCCCGCATGCACTTCACTCCCCAAGTCCACCGATAGGGGAGGCCCTCCCCTCCCTTCTGATCCCAGTCCACCAGTTCACATCAAAAGTGGCTGCACTGTCCTCCACTATGGCCTGGTAAGGCTGTTCCCCCCCAGAGGGAGGCGATCAAAGAGCAGGCCAACCAGACCATGCCAGAGGCCATCCCTCTTCACATCACCATTTAGCCCAATTGGACTCTGAACTGCCCTGGGCTACATCTGTGCAGGGGCTCTGGGTTATCTCCATGAATAGTCCTTGGTTGGAGCACGAGTCTCTGGGAAGTTCCCTGTGTTCAAACCCTCCTGTTCTGTTGCTCTCCTTGTGGAGACCCCATCCTCTCCAGCTCCTACTCTCTCCCAGTTCCTACACAAAATTCCATCCACTCTGCCCAACAGTTGCCCATCAGGCCCAGCCTCTGCCCTGATAGTCTGCAGGGCAGAGGCCCTCAGAAACCCTCTGTGGTAGGTTCCCAGGTTGTTTCCTGCTCTCCTCTTCTTCTGATGTCCATCCTCTTTTGCCTTTCCGGATGGGGATTAGACATTTTAGTTAGGTCCTCTCTCTTGCTTAGTTTCTTTATATGCACAGGTTTTAGTGGGTTTGTCCTATGCTATATGTCTATATGAGTGAGTATATACCATGTGTGTCTTTTTGCTTCTGGGACAACTCACTCAGGATGATCCTTTCCAGATCCCACCATTTACCTACAAATTTCATGATTTCCTTATTTTTCATTGCTGAGTAATATTCCATTGTGTAGATGTACCACATTTTCTGCATCCATTCTTCGGATGAGGAGCATCTGGGCTGTTTCCAGCTTCTGGCTATTACAAATAAAGCTGCTACGAACATGGTTGAGCAAATTTCCTTTTTGTATGCTTGAGCCTCTTTTGGATATATGCCTAGGAGTGGTACGGCTGGATCTTGGGGAAGCACTATTCCTAGTTGTCTGAGAAAACGCCAGATTGATTTCCAGAGTGGCTGTACCAGTTTACATTCCCACCAGCAGTGGAGAAGGGTTCCTCTTTCTCCACAACCTCTCCAGCATGTGTTGTCACTTGAGTTTTTGATCTTGGCCATTCTGATGGGTGTAAGGTGAAATCTCAGGGTTGTTTTGATTTGCATTTCCCTAATGGCTAGTGAGGTTGAGCATTTCTTTAAGTGCTTCTCTGCCATTCGGTATTCCTCTACAGAGAATTCTCTGTTTAGCTCTGTTCCCCATTTTTTAAGTGGGTTACTTGGTTTGCTGCTTTTCAGCTTCTTTAGTTCTTTATATATATTTGATATGAGTCCTTTGTCAGATAAAGGGTTGGTGAATATTCTTTCCCAATCTGTAGGAGGTCGCTTTGTTTTGATGACAGTGTCCTTTGCTTTGCAGAAGCTTTTCAGTTTCATGAGGTCCCATTTATTGACTGTTGCTCTTAGAGCCTGAGCTGTTGGTGTTCTGTTCAGGAAATTTTTCCCTGTACCAATGAGTTCTAGGGTATTCCCCACTTTTTTTCAAGCCGATTTAATGTGTCTGGCTTTATGTTGAGGTCTTTGATCCACTTGAACTTCAGTTTTGTGCAGGGTGATAAGTATGGATCTATTTTCATTTTTCTACATGTAGACATCCAGTTGGACCAGCACCATTTGTTGAAGATGCTATCTTTTTTCCATTGTATGGTTTTGGCATCTTTGTCAAAGATCAGGTGTCCATAAGTGTGTGGGTTTATTTCTGTGTCCTCTGTTCGGTTCCATTGATCCACCAATCTGTTTCTATGCCAGTACCATGCAGTTTTTAAAACTGTTGCTCTATAGTACAGCTTAAGATCAGGGATGGAGATACCTCCAGAAGATCTTTTATTGTAGAGGATTGTTTTAGCAATTCTGGGTTTCTTGTTATTCCATATGAAGTTGAGAATTTTTCTTTCCAGGTCTGTAAAGAATTGTGTTGGCAATTTGATGGGAATTTCATTGAATCTGTAGATTGCTTTTGGTAAGATGGCCATTTTTACTATGTTAATCCTGCCAAGCCATGAGCATGGGAGATCTTTCCATCTTCTCATATCTTCTTCTAGTTCTTTCTTCAGAGATTTGCGATTTTTTTTTCATACAAGTCTTTGACTTCCTTGGTTAGGGTTACTCCAAGGTACCTTATGTCATTTGTGGCTATTCTGAAGGGTGTTGTTTCCCTAATTTCTTTCTCAGCCCTATTGTCTTTTGTATACAGGAGGGCTACTGATTTTTTTTAGTTAATTTTGTATCCGGCCACTTTGCTGAAGGTGTTTATCAGCTGTAGGAGTTCCCTGCTAGAGTTTTGGGGGTCACTCACATATACTATCATATGATCTGCAAATAGTGATAATTTGACTTCTTTCTTTCCAATCTGTATTCCCTTGATCTCCTTCAACTGTCTTATTGCTCTAGTAAGGACTTCCAGAAATATGGTGAAGTGATATGGAGAGAGTCTGCAGCCTTGTCTTGTCCCTGATTTCAGTGGAATTGCTTTAAGTTTCTCTCCGTTCAATTTGATATTGGCTATAGGCTTGCTGTATATTGCCTTTACTATGTTTAGATATGTGCGTTGTATCCCTGATCTCTCCAATACTTTAAACATGAATGGATGTTGGATTTTGTCAAAGGCTTTTTCAGCATCTAGGGAGATTAACATGTTGTTTTTTTCTTTAAATTTGTTAATATGGTGGATCACATTGATGCATTTTGAATGCATTGATGATGTATATTGAACCACCCCTGCATACCTGGGATGAAGCCTACTTGGTCATGGTGGATGATATCTTTGATGTGTTCTTGTATTCGGTTTGCAAGTATTTTGTTAAGTATTTTTGCATCAATGTTCATAAGGGAGTTTGCCCTGAAATTCTCTTTCTTTGTTGAGTCTTTGTGAAGTTTAGGTACCAAGGTGACTGTGGCTTCATAGAATCAGTTTGGTAATGTTGCTTCTGTTTGATTTTGTGGAATAGTTTGAAGAGAATTGGAGTTAGCTCTTTTTTGAATGTCTGGTAGAATTCTGCGCTGAAACCATCAGGTCCTGGGCTTTTTTGGATGGGAGACTTTCGATGACTGCTTCTATTTCCTTGGGGGATATAGGACTATTTATTGATTTACCTGGTCCTGATTTAGCTTTGGTAAGTGGAATCGATCAAGAAAATTGTCCACTTCATTTAAATTTTCAAATTTTGTTCTGTATACACTTTTGAAGTAAGTCGTGATGATTGCTTGGATTTCCTCAGTGTCTGTAGTTATGTCCCCCTTTTCATTTCTGATTTTGTTAATTTGGATGGTGTCTCGCTGCCTTCTAGTTACCTTGGCTAAGGGTTTGTCTATCTTTTTTATTTTCTCAAAGAACCAGCTCTTGGTTTCACTGATTCTTTGAATTGTTTTATTTGTTTCTAATTGATTGATTTCAGCCCTGAGTTTGATTATTTCCAGCCGTCTGCTCCTTCTTCTTGTGTCTGCTTCTTCTTTTTCTAGGGTTTTTAAGTGAGCCATTAAGTTGCTTGAATGCGTTGTCTCAAATTTCTTCTTGAAGGCACTTAGTGCTATGAACTTTCCTCTTAGCACTGCTTTCATTGTGTCCCACAAGTTTGTGTATGTTGTGTCTTCATTTTCGTTGAGTTCTAAGAAGATTTTAATTTCTTTCTTTATTTCTTCCCTGACCCAGCTGTCATTTAGTAACAAGTTGTTCCGATTCCATGTGTGTGTAGGCTTTTTGCTATTTCTGTTGTTACTGAGGTCCAGCTTTATTCCATGGTGATCAGACAGGATACAAGGGATTATTTCAATCTTCCTGTATTTGTTGAGGCTTGCTTTGTGACCATCTTGTGGTCTATTATGGAGAAGGTTCCATGAGGTGCTGAGAAGAAGGTAAATTCTTTTGTGTTTGGGTGTAAGGTTCTGTAAATGTCTGTTAAGTCCATTTGATTCATGACCTCTGTTAGAGATATTGTTTCTTTGTTTAATTTCCGTTTTGTTGACCTGTCCTTTGCTGAGAGTGGGGTGTTGAAATCTCCCACTATTAGTGTGTGGGGATCTATATGTGGTTTAAGTTTTATCAATGTTTCTTTCACAAATGTGGGTGCCCTTGTATTTGGGGCATAGATGTTCAGGATTGTGATGTCTTCTTGGTGAAATTTTCCCTTGATGAGTATGAAGTGTCCTTCCCCATCTCTTTTGATTAATTTTGGTTGAAAGTCTATTTTATCAGATAATAGAATGGCTACTCCTGCTTGCTTCTTGCATCCATTTGCTTGAAAAGCCGTCTTCCATCCTTTTACCCTCAGGTAACGTCTATCTTTGTGACTTAGGTGTGTTTCTTCTATACAACAGATTGCTGGGTTTTGTTTACACATCCATTCTTTTAGTCTGTGTCTTTTTATTGGTGAATTAAGTCCATTGATATTAAGAGAGAGTAATGACCAGTGGCTGTTAGATCCTTTGAATTTGATGTTGGCTGTGGTCATACGGTTGTGTGCTTGGTTGCTTTTTGTTTTACTGTAGTGGGGTTATTTATTTCCTGTGTTTTCTTGAATGTAGCTAGCTTTCTTGGGTTGTATTTTCCCTTCCAGTGTCTTCTGTAATGCTGGATTTGTTTGTAGGTATTGTTGAAATTTGTTTTTGAAATTGAAAATCTTGTTTTCTCCATCTATGAGGACTGAGAGTTTTGCAGGGTATAGTAGCCTGGGCTGACATCTCTGTTCTCTTAGGGTCTGCATGATAACTGTCCAGGCCCTTCTAGCTTTCATAGTCTCTGTTGAAAAGTCAGGTGTGATTCTAATGGGTTTGCCATTATATGTTACTTGGCCTTTTTCTCTTGCAGCTTTTAGTATTTTTTCTTTGTTCTGTATACTTACAGTTTTGATTATTATGTGGCGGGAAGATTTTCTTTTCTGGTAATTTATTGGGTGTTCTATTGGCCTCATGTATTCTTATTGGCCTCTCCTTTAAGTTGGGGAAATTTTCTTCAATGATTTTTTTGAAAATATTTTCTGGGCCTCGGTGCAGGGAATCTTCTTTTTCTTCTGTTCCTATTATTCTTAGGTGTTGTCTTTTCATGTTGTCTTGAATTTCTTGGACGGTCTGTGTCAGGAATTTTTAGATTTAACATTTTCTTTGACAGATACATCTATTTCTTCCATTGTATCTTCCACACCTGAGATTCTTTCTTCCATTTCCTGTAGCCTATTGGTTTTGCTAACCTCTCTAGTTTCTGCTTTCTTCCCTAAGTTCTTTCTCTCCACAATTTCTTCCATTTATGTTCTTTTTAATTTGGCTAATTCTATCTTCGGGTCTTGAGCTATTTTGTTACTTTCCTTCCCCTGTCTGACTGTGTTTTCATGTTTTTCTGTCAAAAGAATTTACCTTCTTCTCAGCACCTCATGGAACCTTCTCCAAAATAGACCATATAGTTGGTCACAAAGCAAGCCTCAAAAGATACAAGAAGATTGAAATAATCCCTTGTATCTTGCGTGATCACCATGGAATAAAGCTGGACCTCAGTAACAACAGAAATAGCAAAAAAGCCTACACACACATCACATGGAAACTGAACAACTTGTTACTAAATGACAGCTGGGTCAGGGAAGAAATAAAGAAAGAAATTAAAGACTTTCTAGAACTCAATGAAAATGAAGACACAACATACCCAAACTTGTGTGACACATAAAAGCAGTGCTAAGAGGAAAATTCATAGCACTAAGTGCATCCAAGAAGAAATTTGAGATAGCTCATTCAAGCAACTTAATGGCCCACTTAAAACCCCTAGATAAAGAAGAAGCAGACACACCACAAAGGAGCAGACGGGTGGAAACAATCAAACTCAGGGCTGAAATCAATCAATTAGAAACAAATAAAACAATTCAAAGAATCAATGAAAACAAGAGCTGGTTCTTTGAGAAAATCAACAAGATAGAAAATCCCTTAGCCAAGCTAATTAAAAGGCAAATCAACAAATCAACAAAATCATAAATGAAAGGGGGGACATAACTACAGACACTGAGGAAATCCAAGCAATCATTAGGACTTACTTCAAAGGTCTATATGCCACAAAATTTGAAAATTTAAATGAAATGGACAATTTTCTTGATCCATTTGACTTACCAAAGCTGAATCAGGACCAGGTAAATCAATTAAATACTTCACTATCCCCCAAAGAAATAGAAGTGGTCATCAAAAGTCTCCCATTCAAAAAAAGCCCAGGCCCAGATGGCTTCAGCGCAGAATTCTACCAGACATTCAAAGAAGAGCTAACTCCAATTCTCTTCAAACTATCCCACAAAAGAGAAACAGATGGAACATTTCCAAACTCATTCTATGAAGCCACAGTCACCTAGGTACCTAAACCTCACAAAGACTCAACAAAAAAAAGAGAACTTCTGGCCAATCTCCCTTATGAACATTGATGCAAAAATACTTAACAAAATACTTGCAAACAGAATACAAGAACACAGCAAAGATATTATCCATCATGACCAAGTAGGCTTCATCCCAGGTATGCAGGGGTGGTTCAATATATGGAAATCCATCAATGTGATCCACCATATTAACAAACTGAAAGAAACAAAACCATATGATAATCTCTCTAGATGCTGAAAAAGCGTTTGACAAAATCCAACATCCATTCATGTTTAAAGTATTGGAGAGATCAGGGATACAAGGCACATATCTAAACATAGTAAAGGCGATATACAGCAAACCTATAGCCAACATCAAACTGAATGGAGAGAAACTTAAAGCAATCCCACTGAAATCAGGGACAAGACAAGGCTGCCCACTCTCTCCATATCTCTTCACCATAGTGCTGGAAATCCTTGCTAGAGCAATAAGACATTTGAAGGAGATCAAGGGGATACAAATTGTAAAGGAAGAAGTCAAATTATCACTATTTGCAGATGATATGATAGTATACGTAAGTGACCCCAAAAACTCTACCAGGGAACTCCTACAGCTGATAAACACCTTCATCAAAGTGGCCAGATACAATATTAACTCAAAAAAAATCAGTAGCCCTCCTGTATACAAAAGACAAAAGGGCTGAGAAAGAAATTAGGGAAACAACACCCTTCACAATAGCCACAAATGACATAAGGTACCTCAGAGTAACCCTAATCAAGGAAGTCAAAGACTTGTGTGAAAAAAATTTCAAGTTTCTGAAGAAAGAATTAGAAGAAGATATGAGAAGATGGAAAGATCTCCCATGCTCATGGCTTTGATAAACATAGTAAAAATGGCCATCTTACCAAAAGCAATCTACAGATTTAATGCAATTCCCATCAAATTGCCAACACAATTCTTTACAGACCTGGAAAGAAAAATTCTCAACTTCGTATGGAATAACAAGAAACCCAGAATTGCTAAAACAATCCTCTACAATAAAAGATCTTCTGGAGGTATCTCCATCCCTGATCTCAAGCTTTACTATCGAGCAACAGTTATAAAAACTGCATGGTACTGGCATAGAAACAGAATGGTGGATCAATGGAACCGAACTGAAGACTGAGAAATAAACCCACACACTTATGGACACCTGATCTTTGACAAAGACGCCAAAACCATAAAATGGAAAAAAGATAGCATCTTCAACAAATGGTGCTGGATCAACTGGATGTCTACACGTAGAAAAATGCAAATAGATCCATACTTATCACCCTGCACAAGACTGAAGTCCAAGTGGATCAAAGACCTCAACATAAAACCAGACACATTAGATCACCTAGGAAAAAAAGTGGGGAAGACCCTAGAACTCATTGGTACAGGAGAAAATTTCCTGAACAGAATACCAACAGCACAGGCTCTAAGAGCAACAGTCAATAAATGGGACCTCATGAAACTGAAAAGCTTCTGCAAAGCAATGGACACAGTCATCAAAACAAAGCAACTGCCTACAGATTGGAAAAGAATCATCACTAACCCTTTATCTGACAGAGGACTCATATCCAGTATATATAAAGAACTAAAGAAGCTGGAAAGCAGCAAACCAAGTAATCCACTTAAAAAATGGGCAACGGAGCTAAAGAGAGAATTCTCTGTAGAGGAATATCGAATGACAGAGAAGCACTTAAAGAAATGCTCAACCTCATTAGCCATTAGGGAAATGCAAATCAAAACAACCCTGAGATTTCACCTTACACTCATCAGAATGGCCAAGATCAAAAACTCAAGTGACAACACATGCTGGAGAGGTTGTGGAGAAAGGGGAACCCTCCTCCACTGCTGGTGGGAATATAAACTTGTACAACCACTCTGGAAATCAATCTGGCACTTTCTCAGACAACTAAGAATAGTGCTTCCCCAAGATCCAGGCATACCACTCCTAGGCATATATCCAAAAGAGGCTCAAGTACACAAAAAGGACATTTGCTCAACCACATTTGTAGCAGCTTTATTTGTAATAGCCAGAAGCTGGAAACAGCCCAGATGCCCCTGAACTGAAGAATGGATGCAGAAATTGTGGTACATCTATACAATGGAATATTGCTTAGCAATGAAAAATAAGGAAATCATAAAATTTGCAGGTAAATGGTGGGACCTGGAAAGGATCATCCTGAGTGAGTTGTCCCAGAAGCAAAAAGACACACGGTATATACTCACTCATATAGACATACAACATAGGACAAACCCACTAAAATCTGTGAATCTAAAGAAACTAAGCAAGAGAGAGGACCCTACCTAAATCGGTCAATCCCCATCCTGAAAGGCAAAGAGGATGGACATCAGAAGAAGAAGAAAACAGGAAATAACCTAGGAACCTACCACAGAGGGCCTCTGAAAGCCTCTGACCTACAGACTATCAAAGCAGAAGCTGAGCCTGATGGGCAACTGCTGGGCAGAGTGAATGGAATTTTATGTAAGAACTGGGAAATAGTAAGAGCTGGAGAGGACAGGGTCTCCACAAAGAGAGCAACAGAACAAGAAAATTTGAACACAGGGAACTTCCCAGAGTCTCATACTCCAACCAAGGACTATTCATGGAGATAACCCAGAACCCCTGCACAGATGTAGCCCAGGGCAGTTCAGTGTCCAAGTGGGTTACATAGTAATGTGAAGAGGGACTGCCTCTGACATAATCTGACTGGCCTGCTCTTTGATCACCTCCCCCTGGGGGGTAGAAGCCTAACCAGGCCATAGTAGAGGACAATGCAGCCACTTTTGATGTGAACTGATGGACTAAGATCAGAAAGGAGAGGAGAAACTCCCCTATCAGTGGACTTGGGGAGTGGCATGCATGCAGAGGGAGGAGGGAGGGTGGCATTGGGAGAGGAGGAGGGAGGGGCTTATGGGGGGATGCAGAATGAATAGACTGTAATTGATGAAAAATTTTAAAAAAAAGGGAAAGAAAGATATTTTAAGAACCTTAAATGACTTTCAAAAGTGGAGGAAAATATGGAGTTAGTCAATTTACATGGAGCACGTCTCGCCCCTGGGGGCAATGGTCTCCTGAACCTACTCAGACCTCGGACACCACCACTGCTAGTTCTAAAACTGATGCAGGATGTTCCAACGAGGGGGTTAAGGCTTCTCACAATACTTCCTATAAGCCCACACCTGTTTGTCTATATCCCCCATTTCTATTCTTTATCAGCCAGATAGAGCCAAGTAATTGTGGTAATGATACTTGCTTTTTTGCCCAATGCTGGAATGCTAGTGAATTTAGGTATGCCCTGGTTATTCCCATGCCTCACTGGGTGCCTGTTCCCGTTGATGCCCCTCATGCTATGACTCTCTTCAGGCAGTAAAGGGATCATGGAATTACAGCCGACATTGTTACTGCCATCTCATTGGCGGTTGTTGGAGCTACCACTGCGGCATTAGCCATGAGTCATACTGTGCAGACTGCTCAGACCCTGAATAATCTTTTAGCCAATGTAGCTCATGCTTTAGATGCACAAAAAGGAATTAATGGTCAAATAAAAGGAGGCTTGATTGTGTTCAATCAGAGGATTGACCTCGTGCAGGAGCAAATTGATACCCTATGGCAAATCGCTCAACTTGGCTGTCAATGGAAGTATGCTGGACTTTGTATCACTAGCATACAATATGAGAATTTTTCCTGTGATGCAAATCTGTCTAAACAATTGTCTATCTATATTTTAGGTAATTGTACTGGAGAATTCGATACTACAATGGAGCAGCTGAGAGTGGCCATTGTCACGATAAATTCTACCAGAGTGGACGCAGGACTAGCCACAGGATTATCACCATGGATTGCTGCAGCCATGAATCATCTGAAGGAATGGGTGGGCATGGGAGCATTAGCAGGCCTTCTGGTGTTGGTCGCCTTGGTTTGCCTGTGGTATATATGCAAGATTAGAGTCTCACAGCAGCGTAATGCAGCCATGACCATTCAGGCCTTTACAGCCATTGAAGCAGGACAGTCTCCCCAAGCATGGGAGCTAAAATGTTATGCTCAGGATGTGAGGCTAAGCACTGCACTCAGGGTCAGCTGCTTTCGACCCAGAGAAGAACATGTCTGATTGCATGCGGGTTGATGCCCCAGGTCCCGTCTCTAAGAAAAAGGTATCAGACGGGTCTGATGCTCTTTGCGTGGATGACAACTAAATGAACATCGGTACAAAGTCCCAATTTATTTCTTATATCAGAAATCAGACCTCTACTCTTGCCTGATGTGTCTAAAACAAAAAGAGGAAGCTGTAGAGAGCTGCGTAATGCCATGCCTTAAAGATGGAGCTGGTTTCTGCCTTCCACCTTCCCTATGGTGAGTGCTCTCTGTCACAAACAACTCCATATTTGGCTAAGGCTGACGATCTGGCTTGCTTCCATGTATGTGGACCTATCTGCATTGCCCACGTGACATGCTGGGGTTGGCTACCCAGAGGCTATTTAAGCTGTGGACTGGCTTTCCTCACATTCAGAAGATTGTTCAAGGTTCCTGAATAAACTGCATTGAAAAAAATAAAATAATAAAAGCAAAAACAAGTCAAAAAATAAAAAATAAAACAAAACATAACAAAAAAAAAAAAAAAAGAAAAGTCAGGTGTGATTCTAATGGGTTTGCCCTTATATGTTACTTGGCCTTTTTCCCTTGCAGCTTTTAGTATTTTTTCTTTGTTCTGTATACTTATGGTTTTGCTTATTATGTGGCAGGAGGATTTTCTTTTCTGATCAAATTAGTTGGGTGTTCTGTAGGCCTCATGTATTCTTATTGGCTTCTCCTTTAACTTGGGGAAATTTTCATCAATGATTTTGTTGAAAATATTTTCTGGGCCTTGGAGAGGGAGTCTTCTTTTTCCTCTATACCTATTATTCTTAGGTTTTGTCTTTTCATATTGTCTTGTCAGGCATTTTTTGGATTTAACATTTTCTTTGACAGATACATCGATTTCTTCCATTGTATCTTTTATACCTGAGAATCTTTCTCCCATCTCCTGTAGTCTGTTGGTTATGCTTACCACTGTAGTTCCTGTTTTTTTTACCTAAATTCTTCCTCTCCATTATTTCGTTCACTTGTGCTTTCTTTAATTTTTCCAGTTCTATCTTCAGGTCTTGAGTTGTTTTGTTTACTTCCTTCACCTGTCTGATTATATTTTCCTCTTTTTCTTTTAGTTCCTTCAACACTGTTTCTTTTATTTCTTTCAATGATTTAATTATTTATTCTCTGAAGGCCACAAACTGTTTGGCTGCATCTTCCCGTATTTCTTCAGGGATGGCTATAATCTGCTTGTCTTTAACTTCCTCTATTTCTTTAATGATAGCAATGGTCTGTTTGGTTTTATCTTCCTCTAATTCTTTACATATTTTATTTGTTTCCTCTGTTATCCTCTTCATCAGCATAGATGTAAGGTCATCTTCTTGATTTTCTATTATGCTGCGTGTACCTGGCTGTTCCCCCCTGGATGGCTGGGTTCTGGAGATGCCATATTGCGCTGTCTTTTGTTGGTTGAGCTTTTACGCTGACCTCTAGCCATTGGGCTGTTTTAGGTGTTGGCTGTTAGTTTCTTTGCTTCCTGGAGTCCTGAGGTAGGGAGAATCCCCTTGACGAGAACATGATTTTTCCTGAAGGAGTCCTCCTCTGCTTTTTGGTTATGGTCACTGTATGGCCAGTGTTTCTCAGGAATTGCCACTGCTTACCTCAGGTGTATAGCCCTGAGTAGTAGCTATGGTCTTTGCTAGGCAGGAGGGGCTCTCCTCTTACCCATAGAAGTTCTCAAGACAGCTGCACCACTGCTGGGTTTCTCATCATCAATTTAGTGAGCTGCTGCTGTTGTTACAGTTTTCCAGGTACAGTTTTCCTCTTGAAGAACATGTTGATTCCCTAGCTGTGGGGTTTTCTCCCAACAGGGAAACTCAGTCTGTTATTCTGGGGCACACAGTACTGTCCAGGAAATTGAAAGCAGTGCTCAGCAAGTCTCTGGGCCAGAGGCTGAGTGTTGTGCTCTGTGCCTGGAGAATGTGCACCTAGGTTGAGTTGGGGCCTAGGGGTGCCGCTCTGGTCTGGAGTCTGGTAACTGAGGGCTCCACTCTGGTCTGAAGGCTGGGTGCCTCAGTCTGCAAGCTGTGTGTCCCTATCTGGGATGTCTTCTGCGTGCACTGCTCTGGTCCGGACACTGTGAGTGCAGCCCTCTTGAAGGACCAGGGATTCCCACAGTTTTATCAGTCTAGCTAGGGATAACTGGTTGATCCTAGGCACAGTTTCTGAGGGCTGCTGTAATGGCTCTCTGGCTTTTGTAGATCTGAGGATGTAGCTGTGTGCCCCAGTGGCCTAGGGGGACTCAATAATGGCGGCTGAACACAGTGCTCCTGCCTGCATTAGAAAGCTAGAGCCTAGAGTCTGCGTGAATCCAGAAAATCTTTTGGTGCTGGGTTTCCTGAGCATTAGATATGATGATCCCCCAACCACTGTGGGGTTTCCTCCTGCCATGGACACCCAGTCTTTGCGTTGGGAACCACTGTTCTGTCTGGGGTGGGGAGTAGAACCCACAGGGACAGAAGCCCGCCCATGACTCCGCCTTTCTGGCCTTTGGCGCCTGGGCATCTGCCTAAACTGGGTAATTTTCTGGAGACCTTTTCAGGGTGGTGGTATCAGCTGAGTGCTCTGAGATCAGACCAGCAGTTTCTCTCCCTGTGGGTTTGCACCGACAGTGAAACTCAGTCTCTGGTGCCCTGTTGCCTTGGTGCCCACATTTCTATCAGAGGCGGCGAATCAGGCACGCAGACAGGGCTCTGTGCAGGCCCCTGGGTCCCCAGCTCTGGCTCCGGGCTGGCTCCTGGGGCACCCGTGGAACCCCAGTCTTTTCCAGGGGATGTCTGGGTAACCTAAGGTCGTTCCCAATCATTTCCTGCTCCGTGGGGTTATCTCTCGACTGGAAAATCCAGTCTGTGATGTTGTGGGCCCACAGTTCAGTCTGGGACAGTGACCAGATCATGCTGGCATGTAGCTCTGGGCTGGCGACCAAGCACCTGGCAGAACCGGATCTCTTCTGCGGTTTAGCTGGGTGAGTTAAAGCTGATTGAATCCCCCACCGTGGGGTATTCTCTCACCTGGGAAACACAATCACTTGTGTTTTGTGGCCTCGAGTTCTGATTGCTGGTCACTGTGCCAATCCTGCTGTGCTGCTGCTCAGAATGAGAGTCCTCCCGGCGCCGCCATCTTGCCTATCCATCCATCTTGCCATCTTACCAACTCCATAGATAGAGGACTAATATCTTAAATATATAAATAACTCAGGAAACTAAATATAAAAAAAGAACAAATAATCCAATTAAAAAGGGGGTAGAGATCTAGAGAGAATTCTCAGTAGAGGAAACTCAGATGACTGAGAAACACCTGAAGAAATGTTCAACATCCTTAGCCATCAGGGAAACACAAATCAAAACTACTTTGAGATTCCATCTTACACCTTCAGAATGGCTAAGATCAATAACACAAGTGCAGCTCATGCTGACAGTGATGTGGAAGGAAGGGATACACTTCTCCATTGCTGATGGGATTGCAAACTTGAATAACCACCATGGAAATCAGTATGGAAATTTTTCAGGAAGACAAGAATCAATCTACCTCAAGACCCAGCTGTACCTCTCTTGGGCATATACCCAAGGGTCATTTTGATTTGCAGTTCCATGATGACTAAGGATGTTGAGCATTTCTTTAAGTGTTTCTCTGCCATTCAATATTGCTCTCTTTAGCTCAGTACCCCAGTTTTTTATTGGATTACTTGATTTGTTGCTGTTTAACATCTTGAGTTCTTTATATATTCTGGATATTAGCCCTCTGTAAGATATAGGATTAGTGAAGATCCTTTCCCAATCTGTAGGCTGTAATTTTTTCTGATGACAGTGTCTTTTGCTTTACAGAAACTTTTCAGTTTCATGAGGTCCCATTTATTGATTGTTGCTCTTAGAGCCTGTCCTGTTGTTGTTCTGCTCAGTCAGTTGTCTCATGTGTCAATGAGCTCAAGGTTCATCCCCACTTTTTCTTCTAACTGGTTTAGTGTGTCTGGTTTTATGTTGATGTCTTTGATCCACTTGGACTCTAGTTTTGTGCAGGGTGATAAGTATGGATCTATTTGCATTTTTCTACAGGTAGATATCCAGTTAGACCAGAACCATTTGTTGAAGGTGTTATCTTTTTTCCATTATATTGTTTTGGCATCTTTGTCAAAAAACAGGTATCCATAAGTATATGGGTTTATTTTGGGGTCTTCTATCTGATACCATGGATCCACCAGTCTGTTTCTATGCCAGTACCATGCAGTTTTTATTACTGTTGCTTTATAGTACCGCTTGAGATCAGGGATGGAGATACCTCCAGAAGATCTTTTATTGTGAAGGGTTGTGTGAGCGATTCTGTGACATCTATCATCTTTTTTTTTTTTTTTTTTTTTTTTTTTTTTTTTTTTTAGGTAGGAAGACATTGTTGTATGGAAAGACTTTCCCCAGGGAGACACAACACACATGTCAACTGACCACAGACAGGAGGCCCAAAGAACCAAAGTACAGATACCAACAAAGTCCAAGTTTGTCAATCACAGGCTTATTGAGGTTACTTATAGGAATACAGACGAAGGGGTCACTTACAGGAGCAGAAATGACTCAAAGACAGCTGCATCACCAAAGCCATCCCTAGCACATGGAACATCTCACAGAATCTGAGAACCCAGAGCACATGTCACAGCTTGCTCCACAGGTTGGAAAGTGTCCTTTCCAAGTACCTCACTTGGTCTAAACATCTTCCAGGTGTTCAGCAGGTTTCTGGCTAAACTTAAAATGTAAAGTTAAAAAGATTAGCTTCAGTATTGACTGGTTCTTAGTTGCTTTGATGTAAACATTTGAAATTTGAGAAGGGGGAGCAGATCTTGAAGTCCATTTATTTTGGGAAAGAAAAGGGGGTTAGGAGACCAATGGAGACATGTTATTGGTGTTTGAATGACCTATCCCATGAAGCCTTTTAGAGATAAATTGATAAAGAAGATAGTTTCCTGGCTTAAGAAAATGGATTAGAGACCTTATGCAACAAGCACCCACTTTCAAAATGGAAAGTGACCCCAGGAGTTTTCATGAGGAAAAAGGATTTAAAAAAAAAATCTTATGTTTATACAAGATCCTCATGCTTCAGTTGTTCTTTTTTTTTTTTTTTTTTTTTTTAAAGGATATTTCTTTTTTTTTTTTATTCAATGCAGTTTATTCAGGAACCTTGAACAATCATCTGACCCTGGGGAAAGCCAGCCCACAGCTTAAATAGCCTCTGAGTAGCCAACCCCAGCATGCCGCGTGGGCAATGCAGATAGGTCCACATACATGGAAGCAAGCCAGATCCTCAGCCTTAGCCAAATATGGAGTTGTTTGTGACAGAGAGCACTCACCATCGGGAAGGTGGAAGGTCGAAACCAGCTCCTTCTTTAAGGCACAGCATTACGCAGCTCTCTACAGCTTCCCCTTTTTGTTTTAGACGCATCAGGCAAGAGTAGAGGTCTGATCTCTGATATTAGAAATAAATTGGGACTTGGTACTGATGTTCATTTGGGTGTCATCCACGCAAAGAGCATCAGACCCGTCTGATACCTTTTTCTCAGAGGCGGGACCTGGGGCATCAACCCGCATGCAATCAGACACGCTCTTCTCTGGGTCGAAAGCAGCTGACCCTGAGTGCAGTGCTTAGCCTCGCTTCCTGAGCATAACATTTTAGCTTTTTATGGTAGCCAACCATGCTTGGGGAGACTGTCCTGCTTCAATGGCTGTAAAGGCCTGAATGGTCATGGCTGCATTACGCTGTTGTGAGACTCTAATCTTGCATATACACCACAGGCAAACCAAGTAGACCAACCTCAGAAGGCCTGCTAATGCTTCCATGCCTGCCCATTCCTTCAGATGATTCATGGCTGCAGCAATCCATGGTGATAATCCTGTGGCTAGTCCTGTGTCCACTCTGGTAGAATTTACCGTGACAATGGCCACTCTCAGCTGCTCCATCGTAGTATCGAATTCTCCAGTCCAATTACCTAAAAAATAGATAGACAATTGTTTAGACAGATTTGCAGCACAGTGAAAATTCTCATGATGTATGCTAGTGACTCACAGTCCAAGTTGAGCGATTTGCCATAGGGTATCAATTTGCTCCTGCACGAGGTCAATCCTCTGATTGAACAACAGCAAGACTCCTTTTAGTTGAGCATTAATTCCTTTTTGTACATCTAATGCATGAGCTACATTGGCTAAAAGATTATTCAGGGTCTGAGCAGTCTGCACAGTATGACTCATGGCTAATGCCACAGTGGTAGCTCCAACAGCCGCCAATGCGATGGCAGTAACAATGGCGGCTGTAATTCCAAGATCCCTTTTCTGTCTGAAGAGAGTCATAGTGTGAGGGGCATCAACAGGCACAGGCACCCAGCGATGCATGCGAGTAACCAGGGCATACCTAAATTTACTAGCATTCCAGCATTGGGCAAAAAAGCAAGTATCATTACCACAATTACTTGGCTCTATCTGGCTGATAATGAATAGAAATGGGGGATATAGACAAACAGGTGTGGGCTTATAGGAAGTATTGTGAGAAGCCTTAACCCCCTCGTTGGAACATACTGCATCAGTTCTAGAACTAACAGTGGTGGTGTCGGAGGTCTGAGTAGGTTCAGGAGACCATTGCACCCAGGGGCGAGATGTATTCCATGTAAATTGACTAACTCCATATTTTCCTCCACTTTTGAAAGTCATTTAAGGTTCTTAAATAATTTCTTTCCTTTTTTAAAAATTTTTCATCAATATAAGTCTATTCATTCTGCATCCCCCCATAAGCCCCTCCCTCCTCCCCTCCCAATGCCACCCTCCCTCCTCCCTCTGCATGCATGCCACTCCCCAAGTCCACTGATAGGGGAGGTTCTCCTCTCCTTTCTGATCTTAGTCCATCAGTTCACAACAAAAGTGGCTGCATTGTCGTCTACTATGGCCTTGTAAGGCTGCTCCCCCTCAGGAGGAGGTGATCAAAGAGCAGGCCAATCAGATTATGTCAGAGGCAGTCCCTCTTCACATTACTATGTAACCCAATTGGACTCTGAACTGCCCTGGGCTACATCTGTGCAGGGGTTCTGGGTTATCTCTATGAATAGTCCTTGGTTAGAGTATGGGTCTCTGGGAAGTTCCCTGTGTTCAAATTTTCTTCTTCTGTTGCTCTCCTTGTGGAGACCCTGTCCTCTCCAGCTCTTACTATTTCCCAGTTCTTACATAAAATTCCATTCACTATGCCCAACAGTTGCCCATCAGGCTCAGCATCTGCTTTGATAGTCTGTAGGGCAGAGGCTTTCAGAGGCCCTCTGTGATAGGTTCCTAGGTTGTTTCCTGTTTTCTTCTTCTTCTGATGTCCATCCTCTTTGCCTTTCCGGATGGGGATTGGACATTTTAGTTAGGGTCATCTCTCTTGCTTAGTTTCTTTAGATGCACGGGTTCTAGTGGGTTTGTCCTATGTTGTATGTATATATGAATGAGTATATACCATGTGTGTATTTTTGCTTCTGGGAAAACTCACTCAGGGTGATCCTTTCCAGGTCCCACCTTTTACCTGCCAATTTCATGACTTCCTTATTTTTCATTGCTGAGTAATATTCCATTGTGTAGATGTACCACATTTTCTGCCTCCATTATTCAGTGGAGGGGCATCTGGGTTGTTTCCAGCTTCTGGCTATTACAAATAAAGCTGCTACAAACATGGTTGAGCAAATTTCCTTTTTGTGTACTTGAGCCTCTTTTGGATATATGCCCAGGAGTGGTATGGCTGGATCTTGAGGAAGCGCTATTCCTAGTTGTCTGAGAAAGCACCAGATTGATTTCCAGAGTGATTGTACAAGTTTACATTCCCACCAGCAGTGGAGAAGGGTTCCTCTTTCTCCACAACCTCTCCAGCATGTGTTGTCACTTGAGTTTTTGATCTTGGCCATTCTGATGAGTGTAAGGTGAAATCTCAGGGTTGTTTTGATTTGCATTTCCCTAATGCCAATGAGGTTGAGCATTTCTTTAAGTGCTTCTCTGTCATTCGATATTCCTCTGCAGAGAATTCTCTGTTTAGCTCTGTTGCCCATTTTTTAAGTGGATTACTTGGTTTGCTGCTTTTCCCCTTCTTTAGTTCTTTATATATACTTGATATGAGTCCTCTGTCAGATAAAGGGTTGGTGAAGATTCTTTCCCAATCTGTAGGTGGTCGCTTTGTTTTGATGACAGAGTCCTTTGCTTTGCAGAAGCTTTTCAGTTTCATGAGGTCCCTTTTATTTATTGTTGCTCTTAGAGCCTGTGCTGTTGGTGTTCTGTTTTCCCCTGTACCAATGAGTTCTAGGGTATTCCCCACTATTTTTCTAGGTGATTTAATGTGTCTGGTTTCATGTTGAGGTCTTTGAGCCACTTGGATTTCAGTGTTGTGCAGGGTGATAAGTATGGATCTATTTTCATTTTTCTACATGTAGACATCCAGTTGGACCAGCACCATTTTTTGAAGATGCTATCTTCTTTCCATTGTATGGTTTTGGCATCTTTGTCAAAGATCAGGTGTCCATAAGTGTGTGGGTTTATTTCTGGGTCCTCTGATTGGTTCCATTGATCCACCAATCTGTTTCTATGCCAGTACCATGCAGTTTTTAAAACCGTTGCTCTATAGTACAGCTTGAGAACAGGGATGGAGATACCTCCAGAAGATCTTTTATTGTAGAGGATTGTTTTAGCAATTCTGGGTTTCTTGTTATTGCATACTAAGTTGAAAATTTTTCTTTCCAGGTCTGTAAAGAATTGTGTTGGTAATTTGATGGGCATTGCATTGAATCTGTAGATTGCTTTTGGTAAGATGGCCATTTTTACTATGTTAATCCTGCCAAGCCATGAGCATGGGAGATCTTTCCATTTTCTCATATCTTCTTCTAGTTCTGTCTTCAGAGATTTGAAATTTTTTTCATACAAGTCTTTGACTTCCTTGTTTAGGGTTACACCGAGGTACCTTATGTCATTTGTGGCTACTGTGAAGGGTGTTGTTTCCCTAATTTCTATCTCAGCCCTTTTGTCTTTTGTATACAGGAGGGCTACTGATTTTGTTTGAGTTAATTTTGTATCTGGCCACTTTGTTGAAGTTGTTTATGAGCTATAGGAGTTCCCTGGTAGAGTTTTTGGGGTCACTCACGTATACTATCATATCATATGCAAATAGTGATAATTTGACTTCTTTTTTCCAATCTGTATCCCCTTGATCTCCTTCAACTGTCTTATTACTCTAGCAAGGACTTCCAGAACTATGTTGAAGAGATATGGAGAGAGTGGGCAGCCTTGTATTGTCCCTGATTTCAGTGGGATTGCTTTAAGTTTCTCTCCGTTCAGTTTGATGTTGGCTATAGGTTTGCTGTATATTGCCTTTACTATGTTTAGATATGTGCCTTGTATCCCTGATCTCTCCACTACTTTAAACATAAATAGATGTTGGATTTTGTCAAGGGCTTTTTCAGCATCTAGGGAGATTATCATGTGGTTTCTTTCTTTCAATTTGTTACTATGGTGGATCACATTGATGGATTTCCATATATTGAACCACCCCTGCATACCTGGGATGAAGCCTACTTGGTCATGGCAGATGATATCTTTGATGTGTTCTTGTATTCGATTTGCGAGTATTTTGTTGAGTATTTTTGCATCAATGTTCATAAGGGAGATTGGCCTGAAGTTTTCTTTTTTGGTTGGGTCTTTGTGAGGTTTAGGTACCAAGGTGACTGTGGCTTCATAGAATGAGTTTGGTAATGTTCCTTCTGTTTTGATTTTGTGGAATAGTTTGAAGAGAATTGGAGTTAGCTCTTTTTTGAATGTCTGGTAGTATTCTGCGCTGAATCCATCAGGTCCTGGGCTTTTTTTGGATGGGAGACTTTCGATGACTGCTTCTATTTCCTTGGGGGATATAGGATTATTATTTGCTTTACCTGGTCCTGATTTAGCTTTGGTAAGTGGAATCGATCAAGAAAATTGTCTATTTCATTTAAATTTTCAAATTTTGTTCTTTATAGACTTTGGAAGTAAGTCCTAATGATTGCTTGGATTTCCTCAGTGTCTGTAGTTATGTCCCCCTTTTCATTTCTGATTTTGTTGATTTGGGTGGTGTCTCGCTGCCTTTTAGTTAGCTTGGCTAAGGGTTTGTCTATCTTGTTGATTTTCTCTAAGAACCAGCTCTTGGTTTCATTGATTCTTGGAATTGTTTATTTGTTTCTAATTGATTGATTTCAGCCCTGAGTTTAATTCCAGCCGTCTGCTCCTTCTTGGTGTGTCTGCTTCTTCTTTTCTCGGGTTTTTAAGTGAGCCATTAAGTTGCTTGAATGTGCTGTCTCAAATTTCTTCTTGAAGGCACTTAGTGCTATGAACTTTCCTCTTAGCACTGCTTTCATTTTTCCCGCAAGTTTGTGTATGTTGTGACTTCATTTTCATTGAGTTCTAGGAAGTCTTTAATTTCTTTCTTTATTTCTTCCCTGAGCCAGCTCTCTTTTAGTAGCAAGTTGTTCAGTTTCCATGTATGTGTAGGCTTTTTGCTATTTCTGTTGTTACTGAGGTCCAGCTTTATTCCATGGTGATCAGACAGGATACAAGGGATTATTTCAATCTTCCTGTATTTGTTGAGGCTTGCTTTGTGACCAAGTATGTGGTCTATTTTGGAGAAGGTTCCATGAGGTGCTGAGAAGGTAAATTCTTTTGTGTTTGGGTGTAAAGTTCTGTAAATGTCTGTGAGGTCCATTGGTTCATGACCTCTGTCAGAGATATTGTTTCTTTGTTTAATTTCTGTTTTGATGACCTGTCCTTTGTTGAGAGTGGGGTGTTGAAGTCTCCCACTATTAGTGTGTGGGAATCTATATGTGGTTTAAGTTTTATCAATGTTTCTTTCACAAATATGGGTGCCCTTGTATTTGGGGCATAGATGTTCAGGATTGTGATGTCTTCTTGGTGGAATTTTCCCTTGATGAGTATGAAGTGTCCTTCCCCATCTCTTTTTATTAATTTTGGTTGAAAGACTATTTTATCACATATTAGAATGTCTACTCCTGCTTGCTTCTTGCGTCCATTTGCTTAAAAAGCCGTCTTCCATCCCTTTACCCTAAGGTGATGTCTATCTTTGTGACTTAGGTGTGTTTTTTGTATACAACAGATTGCTGGGTTTTGTTGATGCATCCATTCTGTTAGTCTGTATTTTTATTGGAGAATTAAGTCCATTGGTATTGAGAGAGAGTAATGACCATTGGCTGTTAGATTTTTTGATTTTGATGTTGGCTGTGCTCATACGGTTGTGTGCTTGGTTGCTTTTTGTTTTACGAGGTAAGGTTAATTATTTCCTGTGTTTTCTTGACAGAAGCTAATTTTCTTAGGTTGTATTTTCCCTTCCAGTGTCTTCTGTAATGCTGGATTTGTATGTAGGTATTGTTGAAATTTGTTTTTGTCATTGAATATTTTGTTTTCTCTGACTATGAGGACTGAGAGTTCTGCAGGGTATAGTAGCCTGGGCTGATATCTGTGTTCTCTTCGGGTCTGCATGATATCCACACAGGCCCTTCTGGCTTTCATAGTCTCTGTTGCAAAGTCAGGTGTGATTCTAATGGGTTTGAAATTATATGTTATTTGGCCTTTTTCTCTTGCAGCTTTTAGTATTTTTTCTTTGTTCTGTATACTTACAGTTTTGATTATTATGTGGCGGGAGGATTTTCTTTTCTGGTAATTTATTGGGTGTTCTATAGGCCTCTTGTATTCTTATTGGCCTCTCCTTTAAGTTGGGGAAATTTTCTTCAATGATTTTGTTGAAAATATTTTCTGGGCCTTGCTGCAGGGAATCTTCTTTTTCCTCTATTCCTATTATTCTTAGGTTTTGTCTTTTTATGATGTCTTGAATTTCTTGGACGGCCTGTGTCAGGAAATTTTTAGATTTAACATTTTCTTTGACAGATACATCTATTTCTTCCATTTTATCTTCCACACCTGAGATTCTGTCTTCCATTTCTTGTAGCCTATTGGTTATGCTAACCTCTGTAGTTCCTCCTTTATTCCCTAAGTTCTTTCTCTCCACAATTTCTTCCATTTGTGTTCTTTTTAATTTTTCCAATTCTATCTTCAGGTCTTGAGCTATTTTGTTGGTTTCCTTCCCCTGTCTGACTGTATTTTCATGTTTTTCCATCAATTCCTTCAGCTGTTTGTTTGAACAATCCACTGTTTCTTTTATTTCATTCAGTGTTTTAAGCTATTACTCTTTAAAGGCCACATACTGTTTGGCTTCAGCCTCTTCTATTTCTTTTCGTATTTTATTTGTTTCCTCTGTTATCATCTTCTTGAGCATAGATGTTAGGTCATCTCCTTGAATTTCATTTATGCTGGGGTGTCTAGGGCTATTTGCCCCTGGATAACTGGGTTCTGGAGATGCCATAATGCTCTGGCTTTTGTTGGTTGAACTTTTACGCTGTCCTCTACCCATTGAGCTATCTTAGTTGTTTGAATTTGGTCTCTGGTTGTTCCTGGATTGTTGTAGTGGAGAGAATCCCTTTGGCAGGAAGATGGTTTTTCCTCAAGGAAGCCTTCCCAGCTTTTTGGGTATAGTCCCTGGATGTCTGGTGTTTTTCAGGAGTTGCTACAGCTCACCTCAGGCATAGAGACCTGGGTGGTAACTGTGGTCCTTATTAGTCAAGAGGGCTCTCCTCTCACCAGGAGAATTCCTGGAGATAGCTGCCTTCCTTTTGGGTTTCTTGCTGTAAATTTAGTGATCAGCTGCGGTAATCTGTGGTGGGTGAGTACTGCTCTGGTGTCTTGGGGCACTCAGTTCTGTCTGTTTGCAATCTGCAGTCTGCTAGACTTTCCCTAGGTGAACCCAGCAGCACAGTTTCTTCCTTCTCTGTGGTGTCCTTTCCAGACAGGGGTTCCCAGTCCCTGTTGTACTGGGGCGAGCAGCTTGTCTGTACTGCTAAGCAGAGCACAAAGCTCTCTGCGCTTGGCAGGAGCTCGGCTGTTATGGCGGCAGAGACCTTCCGGGGAAAGACTGGGAGACCTGTGATCAGACCCGCAACCCTGCTTCCCCGTGGGGTCCACCCGCGACTGGGACTCCCAGTCTCAGGTACCCTTGTGCCCACGGATCAGCCTGGGAAAGTGGCTGGGACACACCCGCTTGCGGCTCCAGCCAGGAGACCCAAAACCTGCATTACCCGGGATTTCTTCCAGGTTCTGGCTGGGTAGCAGTGAGTGGACCCGACCGATTCCCATGCCAAATAACATATA
>JAEOAE010004301.1:0-20343 GCA_036365155.1 Meriones psammophilus | reverse complement strand
TTCTCGATGGAAACTTGTTCCTGTGCTGTACAGTTCGATATGTATCACTTTTCAGTTTTCCTGTTATAATAATTGAATGGACGCATACGTATAGTGAAGTAGTTTACAAAGTTGTGCTTTTTCTGTTCTTTTGATGGAAAATTGTTCCTGTGCTGTACAGTTCGACATATCACTTTTAAGTTTTCCTGTATTCATAATTGAGCAAGTGGCACACATGTGATTTAGTTTACAAAGTAGTGCTTTTGCGCTTATATTCTTTTGTTGGAAACTTGTTCCTTTTAGGAACAAGTTATGGATAGGGTTAGGTAAGGGTTAGGGTTAGTTGTTAGTGTTAGGTTAGGTTTAAGATTAGGTTAAGGTTAGGTTTAGGTTATGGTTAGGGCTTAGTGTTGTGGGTTAGGTTAGGTTAGGGATTAGGTAGGGTTAGGTTAGGGTTAGGGTTAGGGTTAGGGTTAGGGTTAGTGTTAGGGTTAGTGGTAGGGTTAGGTGCTTAGGTTAGGTTAGGTTATATCACTTTTCAGTTTTCCTGTTATAATAATAGAACAGGCAACACGAATGTGAATTAGTTTACAAATTTGTGCTTTGTGTTTCTGTTCTTTCGATGAAAAAATGTTTCTTTGCCGTACAGTTCGATATATATCACTTTTCAGTATTCCTGTATTCCTAATTGAGCGAGCAACACGTATGTGAAGTAGTTTACAAAGTTGTACTTTGTGATCTGTTCTTTCCATGGAAACTTGTTCCTGTACTGTACAGTTCGATATATCACTTTTCAGTTTTCCTGTCATAATAATCTAAACAGGCGACATGTTTGTGAATTAGTTTACAAAGTTGTGCTTTTATGCTTGTTCTTTCTTCGATGCAAACTTGTTTCTGTGCCATACAGTGCAAGATAACACTTTTCAGTTTTCCTGTATTCCTAATTGAGCGAAATGACACACATGTGATTCCATTTAAAAGTAGTGCTTTGCTTTTCTGTTCTTTTGTTCCAAACTTGTTCCTGTGCCCTACACTGTGTTATATCACTTTTCAGTTTTCCTGTATTCCTAATTGAGCGAGTGGCACACATGTGATTTAGTTTACAAAGTAGTGCTTATGCTTATGTTCTTTCGTGGAAACATCTTCCTTTAGGAAACAAAGTTATGGATAGGTTAGGTTAGGGTAAGGGGTAGGTTAGGGTTAGGTTAGATTTAGGTAAGGTTAGGGTTAGGTTAGGTTTAGGTTAGGTTAGGCTTAGGCTTAGGTTAGGTTAGGTTTAGGGGGATTGGGTAGGGTTAGGGTTAGGCTTAGGGTAGGGTTAGTGGTTGTGGTTAGGGTTAGGGTAGGTTAGGTGCTTAGGCTTAGGTTTAGGGATATATCACTTTTCAGTTTTCCTGTTATAATAATAGAACAGGCAACACGAATGTGAATTAGTTCACAAAGTTGTGGTTTGTGTTTCTGTTCTGTCGATGAAAAATTGTTTCATTGCCGCACAGTTCGATATATCACTTTTCAGTTTTCCTGTTATAATATTGAACGGGCAACACTTATGTGAATTAGTTTACAAAGTTGTGGTTTGCGTTTCTGTTCTTCGATGAAATTTGTTTTTTGCTGCACATTTCGATATATCGCTTTCAGTTTTCCTGTATTCCTAATTGAGCGAGCAACACGTATGTGAAGTAGTTTACAAAGTTGTGCTTTATGCTTTCTGTTCTTTTGATGGAAACTTGTTCCTGTGCTGTACAGTTCGATATATCACTTTTCAGTTTTCCTGTTATAATAATTGAACGGGCAACACTTATGTGAATTAGTTTACAAAGTTGTGGTTTGCGCTTGTTCTTTCTCGATGAAATCTTGTTTCTTTGCTGCACATTTCGATATATCGCCAGTTTTCCTGTATTCCTAATTGAGCGAGCAACACGATGTGAATTAGTTTACAACGTTGTGCTTTATGCTTGTTCTTTGATGGAACTTGTTCCTGTGCTGTACAGTGCATTATATCACTTTTCATTTTTTCTGTATTCCTAATTGAGCAAGTGGCACACATGTGATTTAGTTTACAAAGTAGTGCTTTGCGTTTCTGTTCATCTGTTGGAAACTTGTTTCTGTGCTGTACAGTGCGTTATATCACTTTTCAGTTTTCCCTGTATTCCTAATTGAGCGAGCGACGCACATGTGATTCCGCTTTAAAAGTAGTGCTTTGCTTTTTCTTTTCTTTCGCTCAAAACTTGTTCCTTTGCTGTACAGTGCGTTATATCACTTTTCAGTTTTTCCTTTATTCCCTAATTGAGCGAGGGCACACACGTGATTTAGTTTACAAAGTAGTGCTTTATGCGTTATGTTCTTCGTTGGAAAACTTGTTCCTGTTAGGAACAAATTAGGGTGAGGGTTAGGTTAGGTTTAGGGTTAGGGTTAGGGTTGGGTTAGGGTTAGGGGTAGTGGTTAGGGTTAGGTTAGGTTAGGGGCACGGTTAGGCTTACGGTTTAGGTTAGTGTTATATCACTTTTCAGTTTTCCTGTTATAATAATTGAACGGGCGACACGTATGTAAATTAGTTTACAAAGTTGTGCTTTGCATTTCTGTTCTTTCGATGGAAACATGTTTCTGTGCCGTAGAGTGCGAGATAACACTTTTCAGTTTTCCTGTTATAAGAATTGAACGGGGAACACGTATGTGAATTAGTTTACAATGTTGTGCTTTGCGATTCTGTTCTTTCGATGAAATCTTGTTTTTTTGCTGCACATTTCGTTCTATTGCTTTTCAGTTTTCCTGTATTCCTAATTGAGCGAGTAACACACATAAGATTTAGTTTGCAAAGTAGTGCTTTGCGTTTCTGTTCTTCTGTTGGAAAGTTTTTTCTGTGCTGTACAGTGTGATATATCACTTTTCAGTTTTCCTGTTATAATAATTGAACGGGCGACATGGATGTGAATTATTTTACAAAGTTGTGCTTTGTGTTTCACTTCTTTTGTTGGAAACTTGTTACTGTGCCGCACAGTGCGAGATAATAATTTTCAGTTTTCCTGTATTCCTAATTGATCGAGCGACACACATGTGATTCCATTTAAATGTAGTGCTTTGCTTTTCTGTTCTTTCATTTGAAAATTTTTCCTGTGCTGTACAGTGTGTTATATCACTTTTCAGTTTTCCTGTATTCCTAATTGAGTGAGTGACACACATGTGATTCCTTTTAAAAGTAGTACTTTGCTTTTCTGTTCTTTCCTTGGAAACTTGTTTCTGTGCTGTATGGTGCCATTTATCACTTTTCAGTTTTCCTGTATTCCTATTTTTGAGCGACACACATGTGATTTAGTTCACAAAGTAGTGCTTTGTGTTTCTCTTCTTCTGCTGGAAACTTGTTTCTGTGCTGTACAGTGTGATATATCACTTTTCAGTTTTCCTGTTATAATAATTGAACAGGCTATGTTTGTGAGTTAGTTTACAAAGTTGTGCTTTATGCTTGTTCTTTCGATGGAAACTTGTTTCTGTGCCATACAGTGCGAGATAACACTTTTCAGTTTATCTGTATTTAAATTTAGCGAGTGACACACATGTGATTTAGTTTACAAAGTAGTGCTTTTATGCTTATGTTTTTTTTCGCTGGAAACTTGTTCCTGTTAGGAGTGCCAGGCTAGGGTTAGGTTAGGTTAGGGTTAGGTTTAGGGTTAGGCTAGGTAGGGTTAGGTTAGGTTAGGGTTAAAGTAATGTTTAGGTTAGGTTAGGGTTAGGTTTAATGTTGGGGTCAGGTTAGGGACTACGGGTTAGGTTTAGGTTAGGTTTATATTACTTTTCAGTTTTTCTGTTATAATAATTGAACATGCGACACGTATGTGAATTAGTTTACAATGTTGTTCTTTGTGTTTCTGTTCTTTCGATGAAAACTTGTTTCTTTGCTGTACAGTTCAATATATCACTTTTCAGTTTTTCTCTATTCCTCATTGAGCGAGCGACACACATGTGATTCCGTTTAAAAGTCGTGCTTTGCTCTTCTGTTCTTTTGTTGGAAACTTGTTCTTGTGCTGTACAGTGCGATATATCACTATTCCGTTTTCCTGTATTCCTAACTGAGCGAGCGACACACATGTGATTTAGTTTACAAAGTATTGCTTTGCTTTTCTGTTCTTCTGTTGGAAACTTGTTTCTTTTTGCTGTACAGTGTGATATATCACTGTTTAGTTTTCCTGTTATAATAACTGAAAGGGCAACACGTATGTGAATTAGTTTACATAGTTGTGCTTTTATGCTTTCTTCTTCTTTCTTTTTTTTTTCTTTTTTAACCATGTTTATGGCAGCTTTATTTGTAATAGCCAGATCCTGGAAACAACCCAGATGTCCATCAACGTAGGAGTGGGTATAGAAATTGTGGTATTTTTATACAATGGAATACTACTCAGCAATCAAAAAGGTGGAAATCATGAAATTTGCAGGCAAATGGTGGGATCTAGAAAAGATCATTCTGAGGGAAAAAACTCATATATTTTAATGTTTCATATTTTTAAAAATTAATCTACCTTATGCAGTCACTGGCTACAACCATTCAATACTTTTGAGAAGTGTTCTCATTTTAACATTTCATTCTCTAATTTATCCCTTAAATGAATCCAATTTACAAGTCAGATTGAAAACAATTTTCCCCAAGCCTGCCTCTAGCATTCTTATCTCATTATCGCATATATTTTACATGCTGTCACTACAATTTTCTCAAAGCCTCACTCTGTCATGTTAATATTTATTAATACATGGAGATCATCATGAAAATCTGAGTAGGTGAAATACATATTTTCATATTCCACTAATAATATTATTTTACTTCATATATATTTACTGAAATATAGATACACATGTTTGCATGATATATATATATATATATATATATATATATATATATATATATATCTTATCACAATGCCATGTAATTATGAGTACAGTGGGCAGTGTTCTAAAAGTACTCAAATTTTAAGTTCTGAAACTAAGTTGGATATAACTTTACCATTCTCTGTAACAACACCAAGTATGAAATTATAGTATTGGAGTATCCATGGCTCACTGTAAGAGGGTCAGAGCATAGTAGTATTATCTATGTGTTTGATATCAACATCCAAAAATGGAAAGCTATGCTTCTGATTGGTTGTGTTTCTATTCATTCACTTAACTCACATTTATTAAAATTTGACAGTGAATAATGTCAATATTTTAACCTTACCAAGTAAAATATTTTTAAAATCTTCAGGAACTTATTAGAAGATCATAATATGCTGCATAGAAAATTTTAGATGACAATGTGGGTTTTGCATTTTAGTCTGTTATATGATGGTTTATATTTATTGAATTTTATACATTGAATTATCCCTAAATTTCTCAGATGAAGCCTAGTTGATCATGATGGTTGATGTTTTTGATGTGTTTCTGGATTTTTTTTTTATATATTTTATTTTTTTTTCAATGTAGTTTATTCAGGAACCTTGAACAATCATCTGACCCTGGGGAAAGCCAGCCCACTTTAAATAGCATCTGGGTAGCCAACCTCAGCATGCCATGTGGGCAATGCAGATAGGTCACATTTACATACATGGAAGCAAGCCAGATCCTCAGCCTTAGCCAAATGTGTAGTTGTTTGTGACAGAGAGCACTCACCATAGGGAAGGTGGAAGGCAGAAACCAGCTCCATCTTTCAGGCGTGGTATTACACAGCTCTCTAGAGTTCCCCCTTTTTGTTTTGGACGCATCAGGCAAGAGTAGAGGTCTGATCTCTGATATTAGAAATAAATTGGGACTTTGTACCGATGTTCATTTAGGTGTCATCCACCCAAAGAGCATCAGACCCGTTCGATACCTTTTTCTCAGAGGCGGGACCTGTGGCATCAACCCGCATGCATTCAGACATGCTCTTCTCTGGTTCCAAGGCTGCTGACCCTGAGTGCAGTGCTTCGCCTTGCATCCTGAGCGTAACATTTTGGCTTTTTATGGTAGCCAACCATGCTTGGGTAAACTGTCCTGCTTCAATGGCTGTAAAGGCCTGAATGGTCATGGCTGCATTACGCTGTTGTGAGACTCTAATCTTGCATATATACCACAGGCAAACCAAGGTGACCAACACCAGAAGGCCTGATAATGCTCCCATGCCCGCCCATTCATTCAGATGATTCATGGCTGCAGCAATCCATGATGATAATCCTGTGGCTAGTCCTGTGTCCACTATGGTTGAATTTACTGTGACAATGGCCACTCTCAGCTGGTCCATCATAGTATCGAATTCTCCAGTCCAATTACCTAAATATACCTTGACAATTGTTTAGACAGATTTGCAGCACAGGGAAAATTCTCATGTTGTATGCTAGTGACACAAAGTCCAGCATACTTTCACTGACAGCCAAGTTGAGCGATTTGCCATAGGGTATCAATTTGCTCCTGCACGAGGTCAAACCTCTGATTGAACACCATCGAACCTCCTTTTAGTTGAGCATTAATTCCTTTTTGTACATCTAAGGCATGAGCTACCTTGGCTAAAAGGTTATTCAGGGTCTGAGCAGTCTGCCCAGTATGACTCATGGCTAATGCCGTGGTGGTAGCTCCAACAGCCGCCAATGAGATGGCAGTAACAATGGCAGCTGTAATTCCAAGATCCCTTTTCTGTCTGAAGAGAGTCATAGCGTGACTTCATCAATGGGCACAGGCACCCAGTGAGGCATGTGAGTAACCAGCTAGTAAATTTACTAGCATTACAGCATTGGGCAAAAAAGCAAGTATCATTACTACAATTACTTGGCTCTATCTGGCTAATAATGAATAAAAATGGGGGATGTAAACAAACAGGTGTGGGCTTATAGGAAATATTATGAGAAGCCTGAACCCCCTCGTTGGAACATCCTGCATTGGTTCTAGAACTAGCAGTGGTGGTGTCCGAGGTCTGAGTAGGCTCAGGAGACCATTGCCCCCAGGGGCGAGACGTGCTCCATGTAAATTGACTATCTCCATGTTTTCCTCCACTTTTGAAAGTCATTTAACGTTCTTAAATTATTATTTTTTCCTTTTTTTAAATTCTTCATCAATTACACTTTATTCATTCTGCATCTGCCCATAAGCCCCTCCCTCCCCTCGCAATCCCACCCTCCCTCCTCCCTCTGCATGCATGCCACCCCCCAAGTCCACTGATAGGGGAGGTTCTCCTCTCCTTTCTTATCCTAGTCGATCAGTTCACATCAAAAGTGGCTGCATTGTCCTCTACTATGGCCTGGTAAGGTTGCTCCTCCTCAGGAGGAGGTGACTAAAGAGCAGGCCAGTCAGTTCATGTCAGAGGCAGCCCCTCTTCTCATTACTATGTAACCCAATTGGACTCTGAACTGCCCTGGGCTACATCTGTGCAGGGGTTCTGGGTTATCTCTATGAATAGTCCTTGGTTGTAGTATGAGTCTCTGGGAAGTTCCCTGTGTTCAAATTTTCTTGTTCTGTTGCTCTCCTTGTGGAGACCCTGTCCTCTCCAGCTCTTACTCTTTCCCAGTTCTTACATAAAATTCCATTCACTCTGCCCAACAGTTGCCCATCAGGCTTAGCTTCTGCTTTGATAATCTGTAGGGCAGAGGCTTTCAAAGACCCTCTGTGGTAGGTTCCTAGGTTGTTTCCTGTTTTCTTCTTCTTCTGATGTCCATCCTCTTTGCCTTTCCGGATGGGGATTAGACATTTTAATTATGGTCTTCTCTGCTTAGCAGAACTCCAACAGCACATTCTCTAAGAGCAACAATCAATAAATGGGACCTCATGAAAGTGAAAAGCTTCTGCAAAACAAAGGACACCGTCATCAAAACAAAGCGATCTCCTACAGATTGGGAAAGAATCTTCACCAACCCTTTATCTGACAGAGGACTCATATCAAGTATATATAAAGAACTAAAGAAGCTGAAAAGCAGCAAACCAAGTTAACCCACTTAAAACATGGGGAACAGAGCTAAACAGAGAATTCTCTGTAGAGGAATACCGAATGGCAGAGAAGCACTTAAAGAAATGCTCAACCTCACTAGCCATTAGGGAAATGCAAATCAAAACAACCCTGAGATTTCACCTTACACCCATGAGAATGGCCAAGATCAAAAACTCAAGTGACAACACATACTAGAGTGGTTGTGGAGAAAGAGGAACCCTTCTCCACTGCTGGTGGGAATGTAAACTGGTACAACCACTCTGGAAATCAATCTGGCATTTTCTCAGACAACTCGGGAATAGTGCTTCCCAAGATCCAGCCATACCACTCCTAGGCATATATCCAAAAGTGGCTCAAGCACAAAAAGGAAATTTGCTCAACCATGTTCAGAGCAGCTTTATTTGTAATAGCCAGAAGCTGGAAACAACCCAGATGCCCCTCAACTGAAGAATGGATGCAGAAAATGTGGTACATCTACACAATGGAATATTACTCAGCAATGAAAAATGAGGAAATCATGAAATTTGCAGGTGAATGGTGGGATCTGGAAAGGATCATCCTGAGTGAGTTGTCCCAGAAGCAAAAAGACACACATGGTATATACTCACTCATATAGACATACAAAATAGGACAAACCCACTAACACCTGTGCATCTAAAGAAACTAAGCATTTCTGTTCTTTCGATGGAAACTTGTTTCTCTGCCTTACAGTGCGAGATAACACTTTTCAGTTTTCCTGTATTCCTAATTGAGCAAGTGACACACATGTGATTCTGTTTAAAAGTAGTGCTTTGCTTTTCTGTTCTTTCATTCCAAACTTGTTCCGGTGCTGTACAGTGTGTTATATCACTTTTTTTTGTATTTTTAAAATTTTCTTTTATTTATTTATTTATTTATTTATTTTTTTTAGGTTTAATACCTATTGTTTCTTTTCTTTTTTTTTTTTTTTCAATGCAGTTTATTCAGGAACCTTGAACAATCATCTGACCCTGGGGAAAGCCAGCCCACAGCTTAAATAGCCTCTGGGTAGCCAGCCCAGGAATGCCACGTGGGCAATGCAGATAGATCCACATACATGGAAGCAAGCCAGATCCTCAGCCTTAGCCAAATGTGGAATTGTTCATGACAGAGAGCACTCACCATCGTGAAGGTTGAAGGCGGAAACCAGCTCCATCTTTAAGGCATAGCATTCCGCAGCTCTCTACAATTCCCCCTTTTTGTTTTCGACGCATCAGGCAAGAGTAGAGGTCTGATCTCTGATGTTAGAAATAAATTGGGACTTTGTACCGATGTTCATTTAGGTGTCATCCACCCAAAGAGCATCAGACCCGTTCGATACCTTTTTCTCAGAGGCGGGACCTGGGGCATCAACCCGCATGCAATCAGACATGCTCTTCTCTGGGTCCAAAGCAGCTGACCCTGAGTGCAGTGCTTCGCCTTGCATCCTGAGTGTAACATTTTAGCTTTTTATGGTATCCAACCATGCTTGAGGAGACTGTCCTGCTTCAGTGGCTGTAAAGGCCTGAATGATCATGGCTGCATCACACTGTTGTGAGACTCTAATCTTGCATATATACCACAGGCAAACCAAGGAGACCAACACCAGAAGGCGTGATAACGCTCCCATGCCCGCCCATTCCTTCAGATGATTCATGGGTGCAGCAATCCATGATGATAATCCTGTGGCTAGTCCTGTGTCCACTCTGGTAGAATTTACTGTGACAATGGCCACTCTCAGCTGCTCCATCATAGTATCGAATTCTCCAGTCCAATTACCTAAAATATAGGTCGACAATTGTTTAGACAGATTTGCAGCACAGGAAAAATTCTCATGTTATATGCTAGTGACTCCAAGTCCAGCATATTTTCATTGACACCCAAGTTGAGTGTTTTGCCATAGGGTATCGATTTGCTCCTGCATGAGGTCAATCCTCTGATTGAACACCATCAAGGCTCCTTTTAGATATATCACTTTTAAGTTTTCCTGTATTCCTAATTGAGAGAGTGGCACACACGTGATTTAGTTTACAAAGTAGTGGTTTTGTGCTTATGTTCTTTCGTTGGAAACTTGTTAGTGTTAGGGTTAGAGTTAGGGTTAGAGTTAGGGGCTTAGGGTTAGGTTAGGGTTAGGGTTAGGGTTAGGGTTAGGGTTAGGGGCTTAGGTTAGGTTAGGCTATCTTTAGGGTTAGGGTTAGGGTTAGGGTTAGGGTTAGGGTTAGTGTTAGGGTTAATTCACTTTTCATTTTCCTGTTATAATAATTGAACGGGCGACACGTATGTGAATTAGTTTACAAAGTTGTGCTTTTCGTTACTGTTCTTTCGCTTGAAGCACTTCCTGTGCTGTAGAGGTCGATGTATTGCTTTTCAGGTTCCCTGTATTCCTAATTGAGTGAGCGACACACATGTGATTTAGTTTACAAAGTAGTATTTTATGTTTCTGTTCTTCTGTTGGAAACTTGTTTCTGTGCTGTACAGTGTGATATATCACTTTTCAGTTTTCCTGTTATAATAATTGAACGGGTGACATATATATGAATTAGTTTACAAAGTTGTGCTTTGTGCTTTCTGTTCTTTCAATGGAAACTTGTTTCTGTGCCATAGAGTGCGAGATAACACTTTTCAGTTTTCCTGTTATAATAATTGAACAGGCAACACGAATGTGAATTAGTTTACAAAGTTGTGCTTTTCGTTTCTGTTCTTTCGATGGAAGCAGGTTCCTGTGCTGTACAGTTCAATATATCACTTTTCAGTTTTCCTGTTATAATAATTGAATGGGCGACACATATATGTGAATTAGTTTACAAAGTTGTGCTTTGTGTTTCTGTTTTTTTCGATGGAAACTTGTTTCTGTGCCGTAGAGCAGATAACACTTTTCAGTTTTCCTGTATTCCTAATTGAGCGGCGACACACATGTGATTCCATTTAAAAGTAGTGCTTTGTTTTCCTGTTCTTTCATTTGAAACTTGTTCCTGTGCTGTACAGTGTGTTATATTTCTTTTCAGTTTTCCTGTATTCCTAATTGAGAGAGTGGCACACATGTGATTTAGTTTCAGTAGTGCTTTGCATTTATGTTCTTTTGTTGGAAACTTGTTCCTGTTTTAGGACTCAAGTTAGGTTAAGGTTAGGTTTAGGCTTAGGGTTATGGTTAGGTTAGGTTAGGGCTTAGGTAGGATTAGGTTATATCACTTTTCAGTTTTCCTGTTATAATAATTGAACAGGCAAACACGAATGTGAATTAGTTTACAAAGTTGTGCTTTCAGTTTCTGTTCTTTCGATGAAAACTACTTTCTTTGCTGTACATTTCGATTTATCGCTTTTCAGTTTCCCTGTATTCCTAATTGAGTGAGCGACACACATGTGATTTGGTTTACAAAGTTGGGCTTTGCGTTTCTCTTCTTTCGATGGAAACTTGTTTCTGTGCCGTACAGTGCAAGATAGCACTTTTCAGTTTTCCTGTATTCCTATTTGAGCAAGCGACACACATGTGATTCCGTTTAAAAGTAGTGCTTTGCTTTCCTGTTCTTTTGTTCGAAACTTGTTCCTGTGCTATACAGTGCGTTATATGTCTTTCAGTTTTCCTGTATTCCTAATTGAGAGAGTGGCACAAATGTGATTTAGTTTACAAAGTAGTGCTTTCTGTTTATGTTTTTTTAGTTGGAAACGTTCCTGTTTTAGGAACAAGTTAGGGGTTAGGTTATGGTTAGGGTTAGGGATTGGGTTAGGGTTAGGGGCTTAGGTTTATGCTTAGGGTTAGAGTTAGGGTAGAGTTAGGGGCTTAGGGTTAGGATTAGAGTCATATCACTTTTCAGTTTTCCTGTTATAATAATTGAACAGGCAACACGAATGTGAATTAGTTTTCAAATAGTGCTTTCTGTTTCTGTTCTTTTTGTAGGAAACTTGTTCCTCTTAGGAACAAGTTAGGGTTAGATTTAGGTTAGGCTTAGGTTAGGTTAGGTTAGGCACATAGGGTTAGGGTTAGGGTTAGGGTTAGGATTAGGTTAGGGATAGGTTAGGGGGCTTAGGTTAGGTTAGGTTAGGGTTGTTTCCTTTGGCATACATTTCCATATATCGCTTTTCAGTTTTCCTGTATTCCTAATTGAGCAAGCGACACATATTTCATTCCGTTTAAAAGTAGTGCTTTGCTTTTCTGTTCTTTTGTTCAAAACTTGTTCCTGTGCTGTACAGTGCGTTATATCACTTTTCATTTTTCCTGTATTCCTAGTTGAGCGAGTGGAACACATGTGAATTAGTTTACAAAGTAGTGCTTTTCATTTATGTTCTTTTCGTTGGAATCTTGTTCCTGTCAGGAACAAAATAGGGTTAGGTTAGGGTTAGAGTTAGGGTTAGGTTTAGGGTAGGGTTAGGTTTAGGTTAGGTTAGGGTAGGGTTAGTGTTCGGGGCTTAGGGTTAGGATTAGGTTATAACACTTTTCAGTTTTCCTGTTATAATAATTGAATGGGCGATACGTATGTAAATTATTTTACTAATTTGTGCTTTGCGTTTCTGTTCTTTAGATAGAAACTTTTTATTGTGCTGTACAGTGCGAGATAACACTTTTCAGTTTCCTGTATTCCTAATTGAGCGATCAACATACATGTGATTCCGTTTAAAAGTAGTGCTTTGCTTTTCTGTTCTTTCGCTCAAATTTCTTCCTGTGTTGTACAGTGCTTTATATCACATTTCAATTTTCCTGTATTCTTAAATGAGCGAGTGGCACACATGTGATTTATTTTACAAAGTAGTGCTTTGCGTTTATGTTCTTTCGTTGGCAATTTGTTTCTGGGCTGTACAGTGTGATATATCACTTTTCAGTTTTCCTATTATAATAATTGAATGGGCCACACGTATGTGAAGTAGTTTACAAAGTTGTGCTTTGCGTTTCTGTTCTTACGATGGAAACTTGTTCCTGTTAGGAACATGTTAGTGTTAGGTTAGCGTTAGGGTTAGGGTTAGGTTAGGGTTAGGTTAGGGTTAGGTTTAGGTTTAGGGGCTTAGGTTAGGGTTAGGTTATATCACTTTTCATTTTTCCTATTATAATAATTGAACAGGTGATACTGAATGTGAATTAGTTTACAAAGTTGTGCTTTGTGTTTCTGTTCTTTAGATGGAAGCAGGTTCCAGTTCGATATATCACTTTTCAGTTTTCCTGTTATAATAATTGAATGGGTGACACGTATGTGAAATAGTTTATAAAGTTATGCTTTATGCGATTTTGTTCTTGTGATGAAAAGTTGTTTCTTTGCCATACATTTCGATATATCGTGATTTCAGTTTTCAGGAATTCCTAATTGAGCGGTGGCACACATGTGATTTAGTTTACAAAGTAGTGCTTTATGTTTATGTTCTTGAATTGGAAACTTATTCCTGTGCTGTGCAGTGTGATATATCACTTTTCAGTTTTCCTCGTTTAATAATTGAACAGGCGACACATATGTGATTCAATTTACAAAGTTGTGCTTTATGCTTCTGTTCTTTCGCTTTGAAACTTGTTCCTGTGCTGTACAGTGTGATATATCACTTCTCAGTTTTCCTGTTATAATAATTGAATGGGCGATACATATGGCAATTAGTTTACAAAGTTGTGCTTTGAGTTTCTGTTCTTTCCATGGAAGCAGGTTCCTGTGCTGTACAGTTCGATATATCACTTTTCAGTTTTCCTGTTATACTAATTGAACAGGCGACACGTATGTAAATTAGTTTACAAAGTTGTGCTTTGCGTTTCTTTTCTTTTGATGGAAACTTGTTTCTGTGCCTTACAGTGGGAGATAACACTTTTCAGTTTTCCTGTATTCCTAATTGAGCGAGCGACACACATGTGATTCCGTTTAAAATTAGTGCTTTGCTTTTCTGTTCTTTCGTTCGAAATTTTTCTTGTGCTGTACAGTGCGTTATATCTCTTTTCAGTTTTCCTGTATTCCTAATTAAGAGAGTGGCACAAATGTGATTTAGTTTACAAAGTAGTGCTTTGTGTTTAGGGTTAGGATTAGGTTAGGTTAGGGTTAGGATTAGGATTAGTGTTAGGGCTTAGGGTTAGGGTTAGTTTTAGTGTTAGGTTAGGGTTATTGTTAGAGTTAGGGGCTTAGGGTTAGGGTTAGGGTTATATCACTTTTCAGTTTTCCTGTTATAATAATTGAACAGGCATCACTAATGTGAATTCGTTAACAAAGTTGTGCTTTGCGTTTCTGTTCTTTCAATGAAAACTTGTTTCTTTGCCACACATTTAGATATATCGCTTTTCAGTTTTCCTGTATTCCTAATTGAGCTAGTGACACAAATGTGATTTAGTTTACTAAGTAGTGCTTTGCATTTCTGTTCTTCTGTTGGAAACTTGATTCTGTGCTGTATAGTGTGATATATAACTTTTCAGTTTTCCTTTTTTGATATATGAACGGACGACATGCATGTGAATTAGTTTACAAAGATGTGCTTTGTGTTACTGTTATTTCGATGGAAACTTGTTCCTGTGCTGTACAGTTCGATATATCACTTTTCAGTATTCCTGTTTTAATAATTGAACAGGCGACACGAATGTGAATTAGTTTACAAAGGTGTAAATTGCGTTTCTGTTCTTTCGATGGAAACTTGTTTCTGTGCCATACAGTGCAATATATCACTTTTCAGTTTTCCTGTATTCCTAATTGCTTAGCGACACACATGTGATTTAGTTTACAAAGTAGTGCTTTGTAGGAACAAATTAGGTTATGGTTAGTGTTAGGGTTAGTGTTAGGGTTAGGGTTAGGTTAGGTAGGGTTAGGGTTAGGGTTTGGGTAATGGTTAGGGGGTTAGGGTTAGTGTTAGTGTTAGGGTTAGGGTTAGGATTATATCACTTTTCAGTTTTCCTGTTATAATAATTGAACAGGCAACACTTATGTGAATTAGTTTACAAAGTTGTGCTTTGTGTTTCTGTTCTTTTATTGGAAACTTGTTCCTGTGCTGTACAGTGCGATATATGACTTTTCCGTTTTCCTATAATCCTAATTGAGCGAGCGACACACATGTGATTTAGTTTACAAAGTAGTGGTTTGTGTTTATATTGTTTGGTTGCAAAATTGTTCCTGTTTGGAACAAGTTAGGGTTAATGTTAGGGTTTAGTTAGGGGGTTAGTTTTAGGGTTAGGGATAAGGTTAGGGTTATATCACTTTTCAGTTTTCCTGTTATAATATTTGAACAGGCGACACGTATGTGAATTAGTTTACAAAGTTGATCTTTGCGTTTCGGTTCTTTTGATGGAAACTTGTTTCTGTGTCGTACGGTTTGATATATCACTTTACATTTTTTCAATATTCCTATTTGAGCGAGCCACACACATGTGACTTAGTTTACAATGTAGTGCTTTGCTTTTCTGTTCTTTTGTTCGAAACCTGTTCCTCTGCTGTACAGTGCGATATATCACTCTTCAGTTTTCCTGTATTCCTAATTGAGCAAGCAACACACATGTAATTTAGTTTAAAAAGTAGTACTTTGTAGGAACAAGTTACGGTTTGGGTTTGGGTTATGCTTAGGTAGGGTTAGGGTTAGGTTAGGGTTAGGTTAGTGTTAGGTGTTAGGGTTAGTGTTAGGTTATGGTAAGGGTAAGAGTTATATCACTTTTAAGTTTTCCTGTTCTAATAATTGAACCGTTGACATGTATGTGAATTAGTTTACAAAGTTGTGCTTTGCGTTTCGGTACTTTCCATGGAAACTTGTTTCTGTGCCATACAGTGCGAGATAACACTTTTCAGTTTTCCTGTATTCCTAATTGAGCGAGCGACACACATTTGATTCCTTTGTAAAGTAGTGCTTTGCTTTTCTGTTCTTTTGTTCGAAACTTGTTCCTGTGCTGTACAGTGCATTATATCACTTTTCAGTTTTCCTGTATTCCAAATTGAGCGAGCGACACATATTTCATTCCGTTTAAAAGTAGTGCTTTGCTTTTCTGTTCTTTTGTTCAAAACTTTTTGAAGTGCTGTACTGTGCGTTATATCACTTTTCAGTTTTCCTGTTTTCCTAATTGAGTGAGTGGCACACATGTGATTTAGTTTACAAATAGTGCTTTGCATTTATGTTCTTTCGTTGGAAACTTGTTCCTGTTAGGAACAAGTTAGGTTAGGGTTAGGATTAGGTTAGGTTTAGGTTAGGTTAGGGTTAGGGTTAGGGTAGGGTTAGGGTTAGTGTTAGGTTAGGGTTGCAGGGATAGGGTAAGTGTTATGGTTAAGGTAGGGTTAGTGTTAGGGTTAGGGTTAGAGGTTAGGGCTTAGGGTTTAGGGTTAGGGTTAGGGTTAGGGTTTTAGGGTAGGGTTAGGGTTATATCACTTTCAGTTTTCCTGTTATAAAAATGGAACAGGCAACATGAATGTGAAGTAGTTTACAAAGTTGTGCTTTGCATTTCTGTTCTTTGATGGAAACTTGTTTCTGTGCCGCATAAATGAGTCATGACACATTTCAGTTTTCCTGTATTGCTAATTGAGCGAGCCACACACATGTGATTTAGTTTACAAAGTAGTGCTTTGCTTTTCTGTTCTTTCGTTTGAAACTTGTTCCTGTACTGTACAGTGCAATATATCACTTTTCAGTTTTCCTGTATTCCTAATTAAGCTTAGCGACACACATGTGATTTAGTTTACAAAGTAGTGCTTTGTAGGAACAAGTTAGGTTATGGTTAGTTTTAGGTTAGGTAAGGGGGTTAGGTTAGGTTAGGGTTAGGTTAGGTTAGGATTATATCACTTTTCAGTTTTCCTGTTATAATAATTGACCAGGCAACACTTATGTGAATTAGTTTACAAAGTTGTGCTTTGTGTTTCTGTTCTTTTATTGGAAACTTGTTCCTGTGCTGTACAGTGCGATATATCACTTTTCAGTTTTCCTGTAATCCTAATTGAGCGAGCGACACACATGTGATTTAGTTTACAAAGTAGTGCTTTTTGTGCTTATGTTCTTTGTTGGAAAATTGTTCCTGTTCGAACAAGTTAGGGGTAATGTTAGGTTTAGTTAGGGGGTTAGTTTTAGGTTAGGATAAGGTTAGAGTTATATCACTTTTCAGTTTTCCTGTTATAATATTTGAACAGGCGACATGTATGTGAATTAGTTTACAAAGTTGATGATTTTATGCTTGGTACTTTTTGATGGAAACTTGTTTCTGTGTCGCACGATTTGATATATCACTTTACATTTTTTCTAAATTCCTATTGAGCGAGCCACACACATGTGACTTAGTTTACAATGTAGTGCTTTGCTTTTCTGTTCTTTTGTTCAAACCTGTTCCTCTGCTGTACAGTGCGATATATCACTTTTCAGTTTTCCTGTATTCCTAATTGAGCGAGCAACACACATGTAATTTAGTTTAAAAAGTAGTACTTTGTAGGAACAAGTTACGTTAGGGTTTGGGTTATGCTTAGGTAGGGTTAGGTTAGGTTAGGTTAGGTTAGTGTTAGGGTTAGGGTTAGTGTTAGGTTATGGTAAGGGTAAGAGTTATATCACTTTTAAGTTTTCCTGTTATAATAATTGAACGGGTGACACGATGTGAATTAGTTTACAAAGTTGTGCTTTTGCTTTTGTACTTTTTGATGGAAACTTGTTTCTGTGCCATACAGTGCGAGATAACACTTTTCAGTTTGCCTGTATTCCTAATTGAGTGAGCGACACACGCTTGATTCCTTTTAAAAGTAGTGCTTTGCTTTTCTGTTGTTTTGTTCAAACTTTTTGAAGTGCTGTATCACTTCAAAAAGTGTTATATCACTTTTCAGTTTTCCTGTATTCCTAATTGAGCGAGTGGCACACATGTGATTTAGTTTACAAATAGTGCTTTGCATTTATGTTCTTTGTCTGAAAACTTTTGAAGTGCTGTTGGAAACTTGTTCCTGTTAGGAACAAGTTAGGTTAGGTTAGATTAGGTTAGGTTTAGGTTTAGGGTTAGGGTTAGGTTTAGGCTAGGCAGGGTTAGGGGTTAGTGTTAGGGTTAGGTCTTAAGGTAGGGATAGGGTAAGTGTTATGGATAGGGTAGGGTTAGTGTTAGGTTAGGGTTACAGGTTAGGGGGTTAGGGCCTGAGTTAGGGTTAGGTTTAGGGCCTAGGGGGTAGGGTTAGGGGTTATATCACTTTTCAGTTTTCCTGTTATAATAATTGAACAGGCAACATGAATGTGAAGTAGTTTACAAAGTTGTGCTTTTCGTTTCTGTTCTTTCGATGGAAACTTGTTCCTGTGCCGGACAATGAGTCATGACACATTTCAGTTTTCCTGTATTGCACTTGAGCGAGCCACACACATATGATTTAGTTTACAAAGTAGTGCTTTGCTTTTCTGTTCTTTCGTTCAAACTTGTTCCTGTACTGTACAGTGCAATATATCATATTTCAGTTTTCCAGTATTCCTAATTGCTTGAAGAGACACACATGTGATTTAGTTTACAAAGTAGTGCTTTGTAGGAACAAGTTAGGGTTATGGTTATGGTTATGGTTATGGTTAGGTTAGGTTAGGGTTAGGGTAGGTTAGGTAGGGTTAGGTTAGGTTAGGGTTTGGGTAAGGGTTAGGGGTAGGTTAGTGTTAGGGTTAGGGTTAGGTTAGGATTATATCACTTTTCAGTTTTCCTGTTATAATAATTGAACAGGCAACACTTATGTGAATTAGTTTACAAAGTTGTGCTTTGTGTTTCTGTTCATTTATTGGAAACTTGTTCCTGTGCTGTACAGTGCGATATATCACTTTTCCGCTTTTCCTGTTATCCTAATTGAGCGAGCGACACACATGTGATTCCATTTAAAAGTAGTGCTTTCTTTTCTGTTCTTTCGTTCAAACTTGTTACTCTGCTCTGCAGTGCGATATATCACTTATCAGTTTCCTGTATTCCTAATTGAGCTAGTGACACACATGTGATTTAGTTTTACAAAGTAGTGCTTTGCGCTTATGTTCTTTGGATGTAAACTTATTCTTGTTAGGAAAAAGTTAGCATTAGGGTTAGTGTTATGGTTAGGTAGGGTTAGGGTTAGGTTAGGTTAGGGGTTAGGGTTAGGGTTAGTGTTAAGGTTAGGTTTAGGGTTAGGTAGGGTTAGTGTTAGGCTTAGGGGTTAGGGTTACGGGTCATGTTTAGGGTTAGGGTAGGGTTATGGTTAGGGGCATGGTTAGGGGTTAGGTTACTGTTAGGGTTATGTTTAGGTTAGGGTAGGGTTAGGTTAGTGTTATATCACTTTTCAGTTTTCCTGTTATAATAATTGAACAGGCGACACGAATGTGAATTAGTTTACAAAGTTGTGCTTTGCGTTTCTGTTCTTTCGATGAAAACTTGTTTGTTTGCCGTACAGTGCGAGATAACACCTTTCAGTTTTCCTGTATTCCTAATTGAGGAAGAGATACACATGTGATTCCGTTTACAAAGTAGTGCTTTGCTTTTCTGTTCATTTTTTGGAAACTTGTTCCAGTGCTGTGGACGGTGATTTATCACTTTTCAGTTTTCCGGTATTCCTAATTGTGCAAGTGAAACAAATTTGAATTAGTTTTCAAAGTAGTGCTTTGCATTTCTTTTTTTTTTCATTCAGAAATTATTCCTCTGCTGTACAGTGAGATATATCACATACCAGTTTACCTGTATTCCTAATTGAGCGAGCAACACACATGTGATTTAGTTTAGAAAGTAGTGCTTTGGGTTTATGTCCTCGGTTTTGAAACTTGTTCTTGTTAGGAACAAGTTAGGTTAGGTTTAGGGTTAGGGTTTGGATTAGGTAGGGGTTTGGGTTAGGATTAGTGTTAGGTTAGGGGTTAGTGTTAGGGTTGAGGTTAGTGTTAGGATAGGGTTAGTGTTAGGTTTAGGGTTATATTACTTTTCAGTTTTCCTGTTATAATAATTGAACAGGTGTCACGTATGTGAATTAGTTTACAAACTTGTGCTTTGTGTTTGTGTTCTTTCGATGAAAATTTGTTTATTTGCCATACAGTTTGATATATCACTTTTCAGTTTTCCTCTATTCTTACTTGAGCAAGCAACACACATGTGATTTAGTTTACAAAGTAGTGCTTTGCCTTTCTGTTCTTTAGTTCAAACTTGTTCCTGTGCTGTACAGTGCGATATGTCACTTTTCAGTTTTCCTGTATTCCCTAATTACAAGAGGCACACATGTGATTTAGTTTACAAAGTAGTGCTTTGCGCTTATGTTCTTGGGTTGGAAACTTGTTCCTGTTCAGAAAAAGTTAGGGTTAATGTTAGGGTTTAGTTAGGGGTTAGGGGTTAGGTTAGGGTTATATCACTTTTCTGTTTTCCTGTTATAATAATTAAACAGGCGACACGTATTTGAATTAGTTTACAAAGATGTGCTTTGTGTTTCTCTTCTTTTCGATGGAAACTTGTTTCTGTGCCATACACTGCGAGATAACACATTTCAGTTTTCCTGTATTCCTAATTTAGCAAGCGACACAAATGCGACACAATTCACATAGTAGTGCTTTGCTTTTCTGTTCTTTTCTTTTGAAACATGATCCTGTGC